>JAJIBD010009751.1:0-107250 GCA_021461705.1 Cryptotis parvus
CCTTCTGAGGCTTCATCACTCAGAGCTCTGGATGCCTGGACCTCACTTAGGCTCCTTATATGTGGTGGCAATAACCCTGAAGGCTGTGCTGAGGGACTGGTTCGGCTTAGTCTTGATAGACCCAGGACATTACAAGGTAGTCTGTGATTCTATACTGGAAGCCATAGGCTATAGCTGAAATACAAGTCTAGTCAACTTTATTGTGTTAAGGCAGTGCTTGGGCCATGCTCAGGAGCTTACTCTTGGCTCTATAATCAGAGAAAATTCCTGGTGGGGTTCAGGGAACCATTTGGGGTGCTGGGGATGGAACTAGGGTTGGCAATATGCAAGGCCTTACCCCCAACCCTGTACTCTCTCTAGCCCCTGGTCTTTTGAATACCAAAAAGACATTTGTTTTTCTAAAATTTTGCTTGTTTCTGCAAATTTGTATGGAATAATAAAACCCACGAATAGCTAAAGCAATCCTTGGGAAAAAGAAGATGGGAGGTATCACTTTCTCCCAACCTCAAGCTCTACTACAGAGCAGTTGTAATTAAGACAGTGTGGTATTGGTATAGAGACAGACCCGTAGACCTATGGAATAGAACTGATCAAATATACAACCACTTAATCTTCGATAAAGGAGCAAAAAATATTAAGTGAAGCAAAGAAAGCCTCTTCAACAAATGGTGCTGGAGAAAACTTGGCAGCTACACGTGTAAAAATTGAACTTAGACCTCCTTCTAACGTCATGCAACAAAAGTCAGATCAAAATGGATTATGGATCTCAACATCAGACATGAATCTATAAGGTACATCGAAGAAAACATAGGAGAAATGCTCTACGACATCGAAACAAAAAAGTATCTTTAAAGACGACACACCACTATATTCACTATATTTACTTACTTCTCTTTAATCTCTTTTCATGCAAAATAGTTTTAAAATCTCCCCCCTTTCCTTTTTTTTATAACAGTCACATTTCTCAATTATTTTACAGACTGTATCTCCATTTGGATTTGTCTGATTATGTTCTTATGGTTAAATGCAAGTTAAATATTTCTGATTGAAATGATATAAACCTGAAGATGCATCTGTCTTAGAACACCATAACAGGGAGCTCATATGTTGAATTTTATTTTGATTATGGTAGGCTAAATTTAGGATGCTGTTTTTAGTTGATATTTATAGTATTTTTTCTACCTATTCATTTTGAATGAAATATTCTTTATATTTAGATGCTTTACATGTAGAAATAAAATTCATAATAGTCTGCATTTGAAAATATAGTTGGAGTTCTTGGCCATTTAAATTAGATATTTCTGGCCAGAAGACTGGAAAAATTTGGGGCTGGAGCGATAGTACAGTGGGTAGGGCATTTGCCTTGCATGTGCCAACCCAAGTTCAACCCCTGGCATCCCATATGGTCCCCCGAGCACCACCAGAAGTAATTCCTGAGCATTGCTAGGGTGTGACCCAAAAAGAAAAAAATGACTGGGAAAATTCAGAGAGAGCAGATAGGCACCTAGGGAGGCACACTTGCCATCCGGACCCCTCACCCAACTCCCTTCACCCCCAACTCAGGTGCATCCCTGATAACTGTGCGGTACCACCCCAGCCCTCTCCAAAAGACCGAGAAAGTTCAGAGAGACCAGACAGGCACCTGGGAAGGTACACTCGCCATCTGGACTCCTCGCCCCCTCCAGGACCCTCAAACTCCCCTTCACCTCCAACTCAGGTGGGTGTCTGATTATCACATCAATTATCACAGGTCTCACACCCCAAATTTCAAAGAACTTAGTCAACAAATATCCTACATAGAGGTACCAGGTAACATAGCTTTCAACATTTCTTATACCTCACAAAAACCTCTGCAAACAGCCTAAACACCCATAACTGTCACAGAATTTGCAAACTTCAAAGGTAGTACTGGTAAAACAAGGCAGAACTCCACCAAACTCCATGAGTGAAGTCACTAGCCCAGATGAGCCAAGCAATTACAATGAGCTATATAACCTTTTGACAAAGAATTTTGCAAAGAAATGTTAAGAATGCATAAGGAGCTCAAAGAAGCAATGGAATACAAAGTCAATAAAATACAAGAGGACATGAGCGCATAAATAAAATCCAAAATGGAAATATGAGCAGAAATGACACATATATAAAAAAATGTGGTTGGTGAAATGAAAAACTCACTGGAAGCCCTCCATAGCAGAGTAACAACTGCTGAAGAAAGAATTAGTGATCTTGAAGACGAGGTGCACAGACTCTCTAGACAACAGCAGAGGATGGAAAAAAAAGACACAATTAATGAACAGATAACAAGAGAAAATCAGGATGAAGTGAAAAGGAACAACATAAGGATCACTGGGGTCCGAGAGGGGCAGGAAGAAAATCCTGATGAAGAAACAACTGTCAAAGGCATAACTGCTGAGAAGTTCCCAGAATTAAAGAGTGCTGGCTCCCAGATTCAGGAGGCCTCGAAGGGTACCAGCTAAATAAAATTCCAAATAAGAATACTCCAAGATACATCCTAATTCACTTGTATCACTTGTATCACTTGTCTTCCCGTTGATCATCAATTTGCTAGGAGCGGGTACCAGTAACATCTCCATACATCCTGTCACATGCTAGTGTAGCCAAGGGCATCTGCTAGCTCCAGGAACATAAAGAGCCTCAAACCATTCCTTCAGGTCATGGGAATGAGGTCTATAATTGTTACTGGTATTTGGCATATCAAATACGACACAGGTAGCTTGCCAGGCTCTACTGTACAGGTGGGATACTCTAGTAGTCACCTATAATTTTGAGCATTTATTGATGAACCAGGCTTGTGATCATCTCTTCTGCTGGGTGGAGCTCTGACTAAAGGGGAGTCTGGATGTGGGAAATGGCGGCCCTCATGGTGTGGGGGTCCCTCTAGCTTCTTGCGAGGCTCTGCTGGGGTGGCAGGCCAGGGCTAGAACCCACCTTC
Source organism: Cryptotis parvus (assembly GCA_021461705.1). Taxonomy (NCBI): domain Eukaryota; kingdom Metazoa; phylum Chordata; class Mammalia; order Eulipotyphla; family Soricidae; genus Cryptotis; species Cryptotis parvus. The sequence goes on from JAJIBD010009751.1 coordinate 2,954, forward strand.
CCTCCCGGTGCCTTGTGATCAGCTAGGCACAGGGAGAGCCGGTAGCAACTGTGCACCGTGTATGAGTCTCTGGATCAGCATACCTTGGCTGGGCTTGAAAAGGCCCATCCTAATTAGAAGGACAAAAACCATAAATAGAGATAGAATACTGAAAGCAGCAAAATCAAAGAAAGAAATCACGGTCGGACCTGGTGGCCCTGCCGGCGAGCTGCCCACGGGCCAGCACAGGGCCTCACGGAAGGCTGGGGAGGCTGGCGCTCGGCCTGCGCCCGGGCCTAGCTGACCATGGAACCCAAGGGAGGGCAGATGGGTTTTGGGAGTGGGCCCGTCGCCTCTGAGGGGTCCCGAGAAGCAGCCAGATGTGACTGCGCCCACCACACTAGCCACCATGTTTGCTGTCCGGACGCTGCAAAGCGGCCTCAGACCAGATCAACAGAGCAAAGCCAGTTCGAGCCCAGGTAGGCGGCTCCAAGAGGCGGGAATCACCGGGAAGTCGTCCAGTGGAGGCGTGGTCGTCCCTTCCCCCTCCATCTTGTCGGACCTGGTGGCCCTGCGGCGAGCTGCCTCACGGGCCAGCACAGGGCCTCACGGAAGGCTGGGGAGGCTGGCGCTCGGCCTGCGCCGGGCCTAGCTGACCATGGAACCCCAAGGAGGGCAGATGGGTTTTGGGAGTGGGCCGTCGCCTCTGAGGGGTCCCGGAAGCAGCCAGATGTGACTCGCCCACCACACTAGCCACCATGTTTGCTGTCCGGCCGCTGCGAAACGGCCTCAGACCAGATCAACAGAGCAAAGCCAGTTCGAGCCCAGGTAGGCGGCTCCAAGAGGCGGGAATCACCGGGAGGTCGCCAGTGGAGGCGTGGTCGTCCCTTCCCCCTCCATCTTGTCGGACCTGGTGGCCCTGCCGGGCGAGCTGCCCACGGGCCAGCACAGGGCCTCACGGAAGGCTGGGGAGGCTGGCGCTCGGCCTGCGCCGGGCCTAGCTGACCATGGAACCCCAAGGAGGGCAGATGGGTTTTGGGAGTGGGCCCGCCGCCTCTGAGGGGTCCCGGAAGCAGCCAGATGTGACTCACCCACCACACTAGCCACCATGTTTGCTGTCGGACGCTGCGAAACCGGCCTCAGACCAGATCAACAGAGCAAAAGCCAGTTCGAGCCCAGGTCGCGGCCGCCGAGCGGCACGTGGTCCACTAAAAATAGTGAAACAGTAATGTCTTTTAATGCATTGCAGTCAACGAAGAGCAGGAAAGTTTGTTGGGAAGGAGATATAAAGAGGAAAGAAATGACATACAGAACTCGCCAAGTGGTTGAGGTGCGGGAGGCGGGGGAGGGAGGTGGGGACATTGGTGATGGGAGATGGGTTTGGGGCGGAGGGTGCGTGTTGGAACACTGTAGAACCAAAGCTCTACCTAGCATCTTTCAATTAAAAAAAAAAAAAGGTGGAATCTTCCACAAACATGTGGGAATCAGTGGTTGGGTAGGACAGAGAAGAGAACAGTGTGCTAATATTTGTCAAAAATGATAATACCAGTCTAGAACTGAGCATTGAATATAGGAAAAAGATATACATGATGATCTCTGAATGTATGTATTGCAATCCACAATGTGTAAGAGAAGAGATAAAGAATTTGCCATAGAGGCGGGCTGGGGAGGGGGAGGGAAGTGGGGACATTGGTGTTGGGAAATGGGCACTGGTGGAGGGATGGGTGCTGGAACACTGTATGGCGGAAACCCAAACATGAACATCTTTGTAATTGTATATCACATGGCGGTGTAATAAAATATTAAAAAAAAAAAAAAAAAAAAAAAGAAAGAAATCACATACAAAAAGAGCATCCCTAAGATCCACAGCAGACTTTTCAGATGAAACACTCTGAGAACAAAGACAATGGTGGGATATCATGAAAATACTAAATGAAATGAAGTCCTCAGCAAGAATTCTTTTCCCGGCTAGACTCACATTCAGATTTGAAGGAAAAAACACACAACTCATGGTTAAGCAACAGCCCAGGAATTTCATAGAGTCAAAACCAACTTTAAAAGGACTGAAGGAGCTACTGTAAGATAAGAAAACCCCCAAAGCACAACAGCCTTCTTCAGGAAGATGGCACAAAATTCCATGACAATAATCTCTCTCTCAATGTCAATGGCCTAAATGCACCAATTAAGAGACACAGAGTGGCAAAATGGATTAAAAAACTAAATTCAACATTCTGCAGCCTACAAGAAATACATCTGGACAATCAGAACAAACACAGACTCAGAGTCAAAGGCTGGAAAACAATTCTCTACACAAACAACTCCTCTAAAAAAGGCTGGTGTGGCCATACTAGTATCTGACAACATAGACTTTAGGCTGAAAACATTCATAAGGGACAGTGAAAGTCATTTCTTAATAAGTAAGGAAGAAATCACACTACTAAACATATATGCACCCAACAAGAGGCCAGCAAAATACTTTAAACAACTGCTAGTAGACTTCAAAGAAGACATTAACAGTAACACAGTTGTAGTTGGAGATTTCAACACAGCTCTGTCAACTCTTGATAGATCGACAAGACTGAAATTCATCAAGGAAACACTGGCACTGAAGGAAGAAATGGAATTAAGAGGGCTTGAAGATATACACAGGGCTTTTCATCCCCCAAACGCCAAATACACATTTTTCTCAGTACACATGAAAATTCTTCAAGATAGATCACATGCTACAATACATACCTACATAAAATTAAGAAGATAGAAATTGTGTTTTTTCAGACCATGATGCATTGAAAATGGAAGTTAACTACACAGAACAACAGAGAGTCAAGCCAAACAACTGGAATCTGAACAGCTCACTGCTGAATAACCAATGGGCCATAGAAGAAATCAAAGTAGAAGTCCAAAGATTCCTGGAAACAAATGAAAATGAAGATACAAACTATGAGAACTTGTGGGATACAGTGAAAGCACTGTTAAAGGAAAATTCATAGCTCTGCAAGCAGTCATCAGAAAAGAAGAAAGCCTAAATAAATAACCTGACTTCACAGCTCAAAAATCTTGAAAAAAGACCAACAAAAGGAGGCCAACCCAGGCACAAAGATGGAAATAATAAAATTTAGAGTGGAAATCAATGAGCTGGAAGCCCAAAAACAATCCAAAAGATTAATGAAACCAAAAGTTGTTTCTTTGAAAAAAATAAACAAGATCAACAAACCACTTTGAAGACTCGTAAGGAAAGGGAAAGAGAAAATCCAAATGAAATGAAAAAGGGAGACATCTTAACAGAAACCACAGAAATTCAAAAGATCATCAGAGATTACTCCGAGAGTCTGTATGCCACAAAACAAGAAAACATGAAAGAAATGGACACATTCCTGAAGTCCTATAGCCTCCCACAACAGAAACAAGATGACCAATACCGAATTATCCTGTCACTTGAAACATTAATTAAAAGTCTGCCCAAACACAAAATCCCAGGTCCAGATGGATTCACCAGTGAATACTTCCAAACCTTTAAAGAGGACCTACTGCCAGTCCTTTTCAAGCTATTCCAGGAAATAGGAGAGAAACACTCCCAAATAGCTTCTATGAGGTACATATCACCCTGATACCCAAAGCAGACAGAGACATCACAAAAAAGAAAACTACAGATCAGTTTCCTGATGAACACAGATGCTAAGCTCTTCAACAAACTATACTAGCAAACAGAATCCAAAGACTCATCAAATAGATTATACACCATGACCAAGTAGGATTCATCCCTGGAATGCAAGGATGGTTCAACATTCGAAAGTCAATCACATAATAAACCATATCAATAAGAGAAAAAAATAAAAACTATATGATCATATTAATAGACACAGAGAAAGCATTTGACAAGATCAAACACCTATTCATGACAAAAACTCTCCATAAAATGGGAATTGAAGGAATCTTCCTCTATATAGTCAAAGCCATCTACCAAAGCCCACAGCACGCATCATTTTCTTTATTTTTTACTTTTTGGTCACACCCAGTGATGCTCAGGGTTTACTCCTGTATCTTCACTCAGGAATTACTTCTGGCAGTGCTAGGGGGGACCATATGGGATGTCAGGGATCAAACCCGGGTTGGTCACATGCAAGGCAAACACCCTACCCGCTGTGCTATTGCTCTGACCCCAAGTGAGCATAATTTTCAGTGGGGGGAAAAATGAAATCCTTCCCCCCTAAGATCAGGGACAAGACAAGGTTGCCCACTCTCACCACTTCTATTCAATATAGTACTGGAAGTATTTGCCATAGCAATCAGAGAAAGAAAATGACATTAAAGGGCATCCAGATAGGCACGGAAGAAGTCAAGCTATCACTATTTCCAGATGACATGATATACCTAGAGAACCTAAACTCTCTACCAAAAAGCTCTAGAAATAATAGATATTTATAGTAGAGTGGCAGAATACAAAATCAATACCCAAAAGTCAATTACTTTCCTAGATACAAATAATGAAAGAGAAAAAGGCATATCATTTTACACCACAGAGACTGGCACACATCCAAAAGAGCAAGAACAACTGGTGCTGGCGTGGATGCAGGGGAGAAAGGGACTCTCATCCATTGTAGATGGGAATGTTGACTGGTCCAGTCTTTTTGGAAAACAATTTGGACATTCCTCCAAAAACTAGAAATTGAGCTCCCATTTGACCCAGCCACACCACTCCTGGGAATATACCCTGGGAGACCAAAACACACAGCAGAAAAACCATCTACACTTCTATGTTCATAGCAGCACTATTCACAATAACCAGAATTTGGAAACAACCAGAGTGCCTGAGAACTGATGACTGGATAAAGAAACTTTGGTACATCTACACAATGGAATACTATGCAGCTGTTAGGAAAAGTGAGGTTCTGAAATTTGCCTATAAATGGATGGATATGGAGAGGATCATGCTGAGTAAAATTAGCCAGAAGGAAAAGGACAGATAAAAAATGATGCAATCTATTTGCTAGATATTATATATACATATATATATATATATAGCAAGAGAGAGATGTAGCGGGAAGACAGTGATGCAGTATATATATATATATATATATACTTTATCATATATATACTATATGCAGTATATATATATGTATATATATATATATACTGTATCACTGTCATCCCTTTGTTCATTAATTTGCTCAACGCGGCCCCAGTGACATCTCCGTATGTCCTGTTGCAAGCAAGTGTAGCCGAAGGGCATCTGCTTGCTCCAGGGATAGGAAGAGCCTCAAACTATTCTTCAGGTCATGGAATTGAGATCCATAATTGTTACTAGTTTAAGGCCAGACAAAACATAGATTCGGAGGTCTTGTCAATAGGTGGAATCAACCACAAGTATGTGGAGTCAGAGGTTAGGTAATACAGAGAAGGGAACAGTGTGCAGGGAATCTCTGGTAATGATAATACCAGCCTAGAACTGAGCATTGAATAGAGGCAAAGGAATATATATAATCTCTAAATGTATGTAAGCCACAATGTGTAAGAGAAGGGAGGGGAGAGAGAGAGAAAGAGAGAGAGAAAGAGAGAGAAAGAGAAAGAGGAGAGGTAAAGTGCCTGCCATAGAGGCAGGCTAGGGGAGGTCAGAGAGGAATCAGGGGACATTGGTGGTGGGACATGGGCACTGGTAGAGGGATGGGTTCTGGAACACCGTATGACTGAAACCCAAGCATGAACATCTTTATAATTGTATATCTCTCGGTGGCATACTAAAATATTTTGAATATTTCTACTTTCCACTCTTAGTGACTTGCTTATTTTGCTCTAGATGTCTTTTTTAGTGTTTTAATTTATTTTGCAGTACTGGAGACCAAAACCAGGCAAGAGCACACACTTTATCACGTAAGTCTCTGGTCTTTTGAATGCTTTTTAAAAATAATGATGATGATTATTACAAACTCAGTTTATTTAACTTGATCAGTCTGAATCCTGAGAGCACATGCTTAGACACAATCTTTTACATGGAGTAAATTATTTTACATGGGAGTAAATAATTGGGTTGGGTTAGAAACTCAGCTGAAAATGGAAATCTCATGGGTTAGTTCCCCTACTGCTTTATTAGGCTCAGGGTCACCCTAAAATTCTTAAAGCAACTGTATGTTTCAGCTTTTATGCTTGATTCCTCTCTGGAACATGTGTTAGCATACCCCCTCCTCCTTCCTGTCCCTGAGGGATTTATCTTACTTGAGTATTTAGCGATTCTAAAATAGGTCAGTTACAGAGATTTGCTTTTTTCAGCATTTGTCCCTTTGTCTTATTACTCCCTACCTCTTAGGTTGTCGTTCCCAACATTCTCCCTTCTGAAATCCAACATGCCATTTCGTCGGTAAAGAAGGAAACAGCACCAGACCCAGACAAAGTCAGACCCGAACACCTGAAGAATCTGCCTTCAGTACTTTTCAAATTACTGAATTTGAAAAGTGAATCAAATTCACTTTTCAGTACTCATCAATACATTGGCTCGGTTCTTCACACGCTACCTGTCCAAATGCAAGGTGAACTCCCATTGGAAAACCAGCAAGACAGTTCTACTGTTCAAGAAGGGAGACATCCACGACATTGGCAACTATTGCTTGCCCCACCTGCCTGTTGCCTGTCATCTACAAGCTGTTCACTCAAGTTATCCTGAACAGGATTGCAGAACATTAGATGAAGGGCAACCGTGCGAGCAAGCTGGCTTCCAAAAAGGATTCAGCACAACCGACCATATCCACATGTTAACCAAGCTCTTTGAAGTTTGCAGGAGTTCAGGATGCCACTCTGTCTCACATTCATTGATTTAAAGAAAGCCTTTGATTCTGTGGAGACTGAAGCGGTCATAGAAGCCCTACCCAAATAGAGCCGCTCAAACCCATACATCAAGATCATTCGTGAGCTGTATTACTGATTCACCACCAGAATCTCACCATTCTACAAAGAAGTGATCATCAATGTCAAAAGAGGGGTTTGGCAGGGTGATACCATTTCACCAAAACTCTTCAGTGCCACCCTTGAGAACATCATGCAACAATTAGAATGGGAAGGAATGGGAGTGAAAATAGACGGTCGGCAACTACACCACCTCTGCTTCGCTGATGACATCGTTCTAATAACACCAAACATTAGCCAAGTGGCACAAATGCTGGCTGACTTCGACTGAGAATGTGAAAAGATAGGTCTACAGCTGATCTTAGCAAAACTATGTTCATGAAAAATGAACTAGTTCCAGAGGCCCCATTCACTTCCAATGGAACAAACATCTCTGAATGCAGCAGTTATATGTACCTAGGTCGAGAAGCCAACAGGAGGGAAGAGAGCAACATGGAATGCCTTCAAAAGCATTGAAAAATAGCTAAAAAAGACAAAGAACCTCCAGCTCTGGGCACATCTCTTCAACTCCACCGTTCTCTCCTGCATTAACATATGCCAGAGAGCCCTACGAAAAGCAGGATGAGAATGCTATTCAGGTCTCCCAAAGAGGAATCGAAAGAGCTATGTTTGGAATATCACGCCTCACTCAAGTGAAAGAAGGAATCCAGAGCTCCGACCTCTGTCGCTGTTCCAGAGTCAGGGACGCTGTCTCTTTTGCCAAGGCACCGAAAATCAGATGGGCTGGACATGTAATGCGATTTGGAGACCACCGCTGGACTAGAGCCATTACCGACTGGATCCCACAGGACGCCAAAAGATCACATGGCCCCCCCACCTACAAGATGGTCAGACTTCTTCGTCAAGACCCTGAACAGACAGTTCGAGGCTCTTCAGTATTCCTGAAACAACCAGATACCATTGGGCTACATTGGCACATGACAGGGTCCAATGGAAATGTTACTGGCACCCGCTGGAGCAAATCGATGAATAACGGGATGTCAAGTGATCTAGTGATCAAGTGACCTCATAAGTACCCTTTCCTCATCCCTGAGGCAACTGTTTGGTTTCAGTTTTTAATAATTATTTCAGGTAAATATAATTATGACAGTGGTTTTTAAATGTAAAGGTTTGCAATATTAAAACAAGACAATAAAAGGTATTATTGTTTTATATTTATTTATTTTTTATTTTGGGGCCAAACCTATTGTTGCTCAGGGATTATCCCTGGTTCTGCACTTAGGAATCACTCCTGGCAGTGCTTGGGGGACCATATGGAATGCTGGGGATTGAAGCCAGTTTGGCTGCATACAAAGGAAGCACCCTTAGCCGCTGTACTATTTCTCCAACCACCCACTCTCTTCTATTTATAAAGATTACACTTAATTTTAATTAAAAAAGATCACTTAAACACATATTTATATTTTAGATGTCATTTAATTATTTGTTATTTCTTGAAACATTTTATTGTACTGATTCACTAAACCTGGCCAGCTCTGGATGTTATCATTCAACTTTCACTTGGCCAGTGTAGTCACTGTCAAATATTCTGTTTTCTTGATTTCTTCTGCTTTGACTATTATAGAGTTAGAATTCTGTCCACTGTGCTCCTAATGGTTTCACCCACATTGATGTTCTTTGCTAGTTTTCCCTGTTCCCGATCAGTGTTTGTGGCTTATATATCTTATTTATGTTTTGACCTCACATAAACACATGAATACATAAATAATTAATATTGTGCCTTTTATGTATAGAATCTTTTTCTTTAGTTAGATGCCTTAACACCTAAGGTTGTCAGACTGTGGCCCCCAGGAACTTTTTGAAGGCTGCTGATGGGGTCCTGAGAAGAAAAAGGACTAAGTGAGCACTTCTGCAAACTGTCCCCCCCTGCCCCCACTTTGTCCCCTCCTTGCCATAGTACATCTACTCTTTCATTTTGTTTTCAAATTTGGAGTTCCGTAAAATATTGAATTGTTTAGAATTTTTTAAAAATGATAATTATTCTTTTGGAATAATTCGTCAGAACACCACCCAGCAGACCAGCCTATGCTACCCGCATGGCAGAGCCTGGCAAGCTACCCGTGTCGTATTTGATATGCCAGATACAAGTAACAATTATAGACCTCATTCCCTTGACCTGATGGAATGGTTTGAGGCTCTTTATGTTCCTGCAGCAAGCAGATGCCCTTTGGTCTCTACTTGCATGAGACAGGTCATATGGAGATGTTACTGGTGCCCGCTCCGAGCAAAATCGATGATGAACAGGAAGACAGTGAGAGTGAGTGATACATTTTTATATACTAATTTGTGACACAAAAATGCTTTTCTTGCTGCTGTCACTATAACTTTTTTTGGCATATAGCAATGCTACAGGGCATGTGCATTGGAACCCATGCAACAAAGGGCCCAAGTTTTCTTCAAGACGACACTCTCAGTCTGACCATACTGGGGCGCCTGTCTTGCTGTTGCTAGTTTTTGCTGTGCTGTAAGTAAGGAGGGTCTTGGCTCCGATCACTGAATGTCACTGTTTACTTTCAGCACCTGGATACTCTTAGCAAACCAACCCAAACTCCTTGCTCACTCAGTCACAAGCTTTAGAATCTGGTCATTGTTTGTGATTCTTTCCAACAATATGTATTGTATTATGGGAAAAAATAACACTATAAATGCTTCCGTTTTTGGTCCACTTATCGTCAAACAATCAGACACCACTCAAATCACTGAAGGCTCTCAAACTTTCTCCTGCTAGGCTGACTTCATAGGACACAGTGGCCAGTCACTTGTAAGACAAAAGTCTTACACACACTGCAATGTGTGTGGGCAACAAACAAAAGATTGCATAGAGGATAGTCACCCCCCTGAAACCTATCCCCAAGTCAAGGCAGGCCATTGGAGAGACTAGTCTCTGAATCACAGTATTACATTCTGGCTGTTGAGCTGCTTTTACTAAATTGGTTTTCTGGGGCAACAGTATGAGTCTATACTGACATTCGTATATGAACCAGATATGTGAAACATATGTGTTAGACAGATAGGTAGAAACTAACTTAGATCTCCTCTAGGGAGTATAGTTATAAATGACTGTGAATGGGTGAGCAAATAAATACAATTTTATATATCATTGACCAACCAGTTATGTTTTATGATAGGAATATAAAAGAAAAGGAAAGGAGAAGGAGAGATAGTACAGAAAGTTGTTGCTTTCTTGCACTTGGCCAACCCAAGTTAAATTCTCTGCACCCCTGTGGTCCTCTGAGTCCTCCAGGAGTGATCTCTGAGTGCAGAGCCAGTAGTAAGACCTGAGTACAGTTGGCTGTGGCCCCCAAACAAAGGGAAATGTGAGGGTGAGAAAGGAACAAATCCTCTATGTCAGACTGCCGAGTTGTTTTATCAACATTATTTGAATTGTTCTTTACTTCATACCATCTCTATCAGTTTGGTATTATTAGCCTCATTTACAAATGAAAATGTTTGGCAGAGGTAAGTACTTGTATAATTATCACATTGTTACTCAAACTGAGCTTTGTCTGATTGTAACTGAATTGTAGCAAACCAACTCAAACTCTTTGCTTGCTTGCTTTCTTTTATCTTTTTGGAGGCACACCCCACTGTTCTCAGGGGCTACTCCTAGCTCTTCAGTCAGGAATTAGCCCTGGCAGTTGGTGTTCAGGGGACCATATGGGATGCCAGGGATCAAACCCGGATTGACCGCATGCAAGACAAATGCCTATCTGCTGTACAATTACTCCAGCCCACTTCTTGCATTCTTAACTATCCTTTGGCAGTCTACATCTGGATGAATTATTTTCTTCCAGTTTGGAGTATCACTTGTGTCACTTGTCTTCCCATTGTTCATCAATTTGCTCAAGCGGGCACCAGCAACATCTCCATAATACTTCCTGTTGCATGCTAGTGTAGCCCAAGGGCATCTGCTTGCTCCAGGAACATGAAGAGCTTCAAACCATTCCCTCAGGTGATAGGAATGAAGTCTGTAATTGTTACTGGTCTTTGGCATATCAAATACAACACAGGTAGGTTGCCAGGCTCTGCCATGCAGGTGGTATTCTCTCAGCAGTAGGCTCTCATCTTGTGTATTTACTGTGTATTTACTGATGAACCGTTTGGAGTATTAGTCCTTATATTATGCCCATTCCTTATTAAAGGCATCGGGATTCAGAGTCAGGAGTGATTCTACTATTTGAATTCTTTTCAGCACACATCACTGTTATATTATCTAGGAAATTATTAGGCCTTCTGTTCCTCAGCCGTGGTCAGGACCAAAACCACAGAGTATAAGCCAAACTACTTCCCACTTCCTGTCTATGCTGGCATGGCAAATTCTTGCTATCATGTATGTCTGCTGCCACCTGCTGGTGGCCTTGCACTCTTCCTTTCTAAACCCTTTATCTTTGTGAAGGAGCTGTCAGTCTTCAAAACAAACAGAAAGGAAAAAGAAGCAGCTCTATACAGACAATCTCCCCAAAGTTGGAAAGCTAAGGGATGAATAATTTTCACGTGAATAAGGCCTACACACATATCCCAGGAACTTTGAAAGTACACTCAGCTTTCCTCAATTGTCGCTATCATGTGTACTGTAAAGAAGCAAGGTCTGGTTTCTAGGCGGTCTTACATGGCTTTTTAGGAGGTGAGGTAGATATCAGGGAGAGCCAAGACCTCAAACATGCGTGCCTTCTGCCTCTGTGATACATCCTGTTCTCTCACGAGATCATGTTGTCATGAATGGTGAGCTTGTCCTAAACTGGGGGATTTTATGGCCTGCCAAATAACACTGACCACTATACTCTGACACCATGAAGCCAGTAGGTAACAAGCCTTGATGAACAAAAATTAGCTTGGTCTTCTGACAGAGGGTGGGGCCTGGGGCAATCGGATCCCTGCCAATCCTGGAGTTTACCAGGAACACCCAAGAACACCCAGGAACACCCAAGAACACCCAGGAACACCCAAGAACACCCAAGAACACCCAGGCAATCATTTCCTTGGTCAAGGACAACCATCCATTTCTCCCCTCCCCATGCCTCCTAACACACACACACACACACACACACACACACACACTACAAATGACAAAGTCTTGTCATCTGAGGGTGTGTTGTTGGATCTTTGTTTTTCTTTGTTTCCTTCTCCTTGGCAAAATGGTAAAAAATCCCTTCCTGAGGGTGGGGGAGTTTATTTCTGACTGCGGAAAGAAGAAAGCAGGAATTGTTGTCACGACAATTAGGAGCTCATCAAAGCCTCATTTTGCTCATCAGCCATCATTGCCCTTCGTCCGGCACCCCCGCATGTTCCTCTAATTCAATGCCCGCCTAATGAATAACTCCCAGGAACAAAAGACCCTTTCAGGCGTGCTCACATAATTATTAGAGAAGACTTGTATAACTGTCGCCGACTACTCATGTTTTCAGGCCTGTCTCTAAATTTGGTTATTCACAACCTTTATAGCTCAATATTATTGCCTAACTGTGATCATTTTCTAATTATCCTAATAATGCCTATTAAATAATTCCCATTAAATCACTTGAACCAGAGCAGCACAAACCAGCTCAAATACAACTTAACCTAATAAGCATTGGTCATTCATTAAGCATCAGGACAATCTCTTAAAGGGGCTGGATGGAATATGAAACCACAGAGGAATAGCATTATTGCACAAATGTTATTACAAGTGCGAGTGTATTCATTTTGATGCTTGTTTGCAAATCTTCCATGTGGGTGCCTTTGGGGCCCCTCTCCCTGACTTGACTCTCTTGTTTGTCTGCCTCTGTAACCCACCCAAGGACAATCAAGGAGAAAAGGGCCCATAAACTTAACAGAGGAATTAAATTACCAAGGATATAAGGGAAATGAGTGGAATCCATCTTCCGTCTGCCCAGTGCACCTTTGCAAACACCCCAAGCTGATTTCCAGTCTTTCAGCCTTTTACTTGAGGTGAGGAAATAATTTTTAGAAACTTTACGAATCTGATTTCTATAATAAACATTTCAAGTAGTCATAATTAGAGACAACTGTTTTAAAGGGCCCTTGTGAGGATATTTAAAAATAGTTTGTACAACCACACCAGGCTATATTTATTGGCTGAGAAACATGCTGGGAGACACGCTGCCCATCAATAGCCTTATTCACAAGATGCCCAGTAATGTGGAGATGATTGGCTCCATTTTTCAGATGCAGACTCTGAGACCAAGCCAGGGATGTGACGTGTTAGGAGCCTGTGCCTTGCATATGTCAGGCCCTGGGTTTGATTCCTCGGTGCCACAGAAAGAAAACAAACAAGAAGAATCTGGACCAGGACAGTTAGGCTCACTTCCCGGGACACAGCCTAAACACAGAACAATGCACGCTGAACACTCCCAACACAGGGTCAGGCCTCTAGCCCTGCTGCCTCTCCATAGCTCACTCCTTCCCAGCACACAAACATGCCCTCACTTTGGGGCTCATCCTTTTCAGTGCTAAGGCTCTGAATCAGCAGATTCCTAACAAGTACCAGAGCCATCTGGACTGAGGGTCTGGCACAACCGAACATTTAGAAGGGCAGGTCGTTATCTGAAAGTCTCAGTACCGCCACAGAGCAAGGCAGTGTCTCTCTGTCGTTTTGTAATGAAGCCCCCCCCGAGGGGTGGATTTGGGTGAGCTGGGCATGGATGTGCTCTGTGTGTTTTCAGAAGAAGAGGAACACATATTTATCGTTCATCTATCCCAGGCCAGGCGCTGTCTGGAGTCTGCACATAAGTGGTTTGAGCCAATCTTCGCCACAAAGCCACGAGACAGAGATGATGACTGTTCTCACTTTACAAACAAGCCGGGGTAGTGGAGGTAGGGTGGGAATCAGAATCCCCTACTTCTCTGACACCCAGAAATAAATGAACCCCACAGTGCACCTTTGGGCCCACAGGGGGCTTGTAGACCTCACATCACACCTCAGAATGAGTGTCCTTACTCTTGGGGGGCTGAACTTCGTTTTGTCTTGGGGGCCATACTCCACTGTGCTCAGGGCTTCCTCCTGGCTGCACACTCGGGGGTCATTCTTGGCAATGCTCAAGGGATCATAGAACCTAGGTCAGTCATGTGCAAGGCAAGCGCCTATCCAGTTGTACTATTGCTCAAGCCCCACTTTGTTTACTTACTTTCTTTTTCTTTATTATACTACTGTGAGATAACAGTTACAAAGATGTTCATGATTGGGTTTCAGATACAGTGTTCCAGCACCCGTCCCTTTGGCTTAGTCACCCAAGTAACCCAAGCCCACCACCAATGTCCCCACACTCCCTTCCCCACCCCCAGCCTGCTCTATGGCAGGCCCTTCTTCTCTTCTCTCTCTCTCTCTCTCTCTCTCTCTCTCTCTCTCTCTCTCTCTCTCTGATCTCTTAAACATTGTGATTTGCCATATGTACATTATGGGTTATCATATATACAACCCCCACAAATATATGATATGGGTTATCATATATACCACCCCCCCACCTGATCCCATATATTTTTAATATATATATATATATCCCTTTGCCTGTTTACTTTCATGGTGTGTCCCTCCATCAACTGGAATCTTCTCACGTCTGACCCACGGCAGGGCTTCACCGTATTAATTTTAACTGGAATCTAAGAATCTGGTGGAAGTTAATCCGTCTCTTTCTCTACCACATGCCAGGCAATGTGCTAAATGTGAGCACCCTGGAGAATTTCATTGTCACCGCTTTTTTTTTTTTTTTCTTTTTGGGTCACACCTGGCAATGCTCAGGGGTTACTCCTGGTTCTGCACTCAGGAATTACTCCTGGCGGTGCTCAGGAGACCATATGGGATGCTGGGAATCGAACCCAGGTCATCCGCATACAAGGCAAATGCCCTACCCATTGGACTATCACTCCGGCCCTAGCCACTTCTATTATAAGCAGGATACCACTTTAATCTTCATTTTAGAGGAGAAAACAAAAGGTGGCGGAGGTTTAAACTGTCACTGACCCAATGTCATATAGCAAGGAAAATGACAGACCAAGATCTTGACATCAAGTCTAGGCTTTAAGTGACTCCCCATGCTGCTCAAATGGCCAACACTGGCTCATGAATTTTTCCGAACCTTCTCATGGCAAAGGGCATTCAACCGGCAGGCGTGACCTGGGGACACCAGAACCCCACAGCCTCTAAGGAATTCCAGATTGAAAGACTTGTTTGAGTTTGAAAGTTGAGGCACTTATTAGGGATTTGTTTCCCCACAAAAGGTGACAAAGTCTCAACACTGTGCCCAGAGGCTGGTCCTCTGCTCAGTACATTGCCTTGGTACCTAAGCCCACTGCACCCCCTGCCTAGGGGACACCTACCTGCTTCTCCTCTGAGCGCCTTCTCCAGCCTCACGCCTTGGATCTCCGCGCCCTCTGCTTCTCCTCCACCTCCTCCAGCTGCCTCTGAATGGCCTGTGACCAAGGCACGGGAGTCACATGGGGACTGTCAATGCTCAGTCACTCCAGCGCCCCCCCTCTGAGGACCTCTGACTCCCCAAACAACACAATCCTGTCGTTTCCCTCCTTCAGTGGAAAATCCAAAGACAAGAGTCTCTCTGAGCTCCACAGTCTCCCAGAGACCTTAGCCCCGTCACCCTCATGTGGGCACTCCCCTTGACTCTAGGGGCACAGGGAGTCTCAGCCTCCAGCTCGACTCAGGGCACCTCTTGGGTAATCCCGGAGCTGCAGTTACCTTCAAAGTAGGGCCGGAGACTTCGAGGTATACAAATATTCATCCACATTCCATTTTCCCAGTGTTACCTCCACTTCGCTAGCCTGGAACAGTAGGCCTGGGCCAGCCCATGGACTGGGCGTCCGTTCCGCCATCTGTCCTGTGGCTGACCTAAGTGACTACACCATGAGCCTAAGGCCCAGGGGCCTTTGACGGCACAAGTGCACTTGCTATTAATAGCAGCAGGGTTTTAAGAACAGACACAGGCAGTTCACAGCCTCTGGGGACAGCCTCATGGCTCTAGCATAAGCTGTTCAGGCCCCCTCCGCCTCACTGGCATTGGCCTGTCCATTGTCTGGCCTTGATGACTGTCCCCGGGATATTTTCAGGAAGGAAAACTATTGGACTTTCTTCTATTGATTTTTTATTTTTTGTCTTTTTTCCTTTTGATTTTGTTTTTGAGCCATACCCAGTAGTGCTCAGGACCTGCTCCTGTGCTCAGGGTTACTCCTGGTGGTACTTAGGGAATCAGAGGTGCCACAGATCAAATTCAGATCAGCTTCATTGAAGGGAAGAGACTTCTGGGATCTACGCTCTCTCTAGCCCCTTCACAACTGTGTTCGCCAGCACCAGCACTATCTGTTTGCAGACTCTGAGCTGACAAAAAGGCCCGTCTCTTGGCAGAGGAGACTGAGCACCTGGCTTAGTAGGTCTGTGAAGAGCTTCTGTTTAGGCAGGTAGAACAGATGCCACCTCCTCTTCTTCCTCACAGGCCTCTTCCTTCTTTCCCCCATCTTCTAGGGCTCAGGGATTCAGGGGTATAATCGCCAAACACATTGCAGCTCATGAGAAGCCTGAGCAGGGTGGAGCCGTAGCAGCCCTCAACCTTGGCTGCTCCTGGTTCAGACATTAGAAAGCCCCAAACACAAAACTGGAAGTGGATGGGACTCTCAAACTACTCCTAGTTTCTGCTGTCTTCCTCTTGTCTCCCTCATAAAGGCAATTTGATCTTTATAGGCCTGTTTCTTGCTGGCACAGAGTTGAATTGCTAAAGGGAGGGAAACTTCAAAGTGATTTTATTCCAGAGGGCTGTGGTCATGACCGCCGGGTCTTCTCCCCACCCCCCAGCTGTTTCTGTACTTTGTGAATGGTGGTGGTGGTGGTTGTGGTGGTGTTTTTGGGGGTAGGGGTTGGGATATACCCAACAGTGTGCTCAGAGATTAGTCCTGATAGGACTTTAGGGGGATATATGCTATGCTAGGGATGAAATCCAGGTTGACCATATGCAAGACAAGTGCCTGACCCTCTGAAGTGTTTCTCTGGCCCCATTGTGACTGTATTTGTATGTGCAGGGATCGAAAGAGGTAATTTGGGTTTAGTGAAGATATAATTCATGAAGACTCCATGAGGACCTTGTATGGGGTCAGGCTCTGGTGAACTCTCCCTCTTCTCTCTGTGTGTATAGGTGCAGTCACAGGAGGACACCAGGGCCAGGTGAAGAGGCCCTGGACCCACCCCAGGGATCCTGGACCTTGAACGTCCAGGCTTCAGGGCACTGAGAATATTGATTTCTGCTGAAGTAGTCTAATGTGTGGCCTGCATGATGGGGGCCTGAGCTATCAATCGTAGTCACCACTGTTTAGAGAATTAAGGTGAGGGGTCAGAGCCATCATACAGCAGGTAGGGCATTTGTCTTGCTTGTAGTCAACCCAAATTCAATCCCTGGAACCCCATATGGTCCCTGAGCGCCAACAGGAGGCGATTCCTGAGGACAGTGCCAGGAGTAATACCTGACATGGCTGGGTGTGGCCCAAAAGCCAACAATAACAATAATAACAACAACAACAACAACAAAAGAGAGAACTGAGGTGAATGTCTTAAAGACATGGGGCTAACAGGTTAGAACCCAAAGGCTACTCTAGTTCTTTCCAGTTCACCTGTGTCTGGAGTGGAAGTGAGGAGGGCAGATAGATGGGTTTGTGGATTCATGTCACAGACTCAGGCTTGATCTCAGCACACCATGCTAACACAATGGTTGTTCTAAATCCTATCCTTACCCCTACTCTCTGTGGTCAGGTACTGGAGGAGAGGGAGGGTGTTCAACTTTCGGCTCCATGTAGCCCGACTGCAGCACAGCAGGGAAGGCTATCTTGGGTGGAAATGTCTCAGTGAACAACAGACCTGAGACCGGTGTCAGAAGGTGGCTGGACCCTTCTACTTTTTGCTAATCTTGTACTAGAGCAGGCACCACGTCATGCTCACCACGTCACTTTACTTTTCAGCTTAGTAAAGGCGTGGTCAGGAACTGGGGGAGCAGCGAGTCTTCACAGGGCACTGAACAAAGGCCCCTACTCGAACATGGAGTCCGGGGGGGGGGGGGGGGTGTCTCTCCCTGGGCAGGCTACATCTCAGTGTCCGGGCAGGACCCAGGCCTCGTGGGGGATGTGGGGACTGTGGCCAGCTCCACGCCAGGCCTCCAGGCCCCAGGGCCCTGTGGGGCTGAACAGCGCCTCTAGACTAGCCCAGGGCTGGTTGCTCAGGGAAGAGGAACTGTGTTGCCCAGTGCTCACCCCAACCCACACAGAATCCGGACTAGGTGCACGTGTCCCAGCCCCACTGACCCCTTGAGTTTTTATTTTTCTAACCTGAGCTTTATAAAGTCGTTTCAATTCTGCTTGCTTGACCCGTTGCTTTGTTTCCTTTTCCAACTTGTTTCTTCTTTTAAGTGTCTTCCTCTCCTACAAAGATCCAAAGAGAAGGGAAAAAAAAGTATGTCTGAGAAAAAAGGAGGCTGAAATTGATAAAATTCATAAAGCTTCATGGGCTCTGCCCTCGCCTGCTCGTGGCTTCCAGGCGCTCTGAGCTTCAGGAGCAGGGAAGCATCATGGGAGCGTCTGTGCTAGAACCATTAATATCTGTGCTAAGACATGGAAGGCTGAGTTACCTGTGGCTATTGGACACTAGGAAGAGGAGAATAAGACATGCTGTTTTAATTTAATTTAAAGGAATTTAAATAGTCCCATGAAGTAAATGCCAGATTGTGGAACTGATGTGTGTGTATGAGAGAGAGAGAAAAGAGAGAGAGAGAGGGATAGAAAGAGAGACAGTGGGGGAGTGGGGGAACGGGACAATAAGGGGGGAAGGGAGAGGGAGAAAGGAAAGAGGTAGGTGTGTGTGTGTGTTTGTGTGTGTGTCTGTGTGTGTCTGTGTAAGAGTGTATATGTCGGTATGCAGGTGGCAGTAACTTTACAGAGTACTGATTAGTTCAGGTGAGGAGGTGATAATAAAGAATCATATTCTCGGGGCCAGAGTGATAGCCCAGTGGGTAGGGCATTTACCTTGCATGCAGCCGGCCCATGCCGGCCTGGGTTCAATCCCGGCATCCCATATGGTCCCCGAGCACTGCCAGGAGTAATTCCTGAGTGCAGAGCCAGGAGAAACCCCTGAGCATTGTTGGGTGTGACCCAAAAAGAAAAAAAAAGAATCATATTCTCTTTATATCTACATTACAGTTTTTTCTATCACAAGGCCCAGCAATGACAGACTTAGGACAAACATGCACATACACAACACTGCACACACATGCACACACAGATGAATACAGACACACACACTTTTATAAAACTACTCAACCACTTAAACACTCCTTAGTCTGGATCTGAACTGCTTCATTAAAACTAGAAATAGATGAACGCATATAAATAATTTAAACATATAAGTGTTTTCTTATATAATACTATAGTGCCATGCTATTTCAATATAAATGTTTTTAATTTAACAAAACTGAAGAAAACGTCCCTCGGCTTGAGGCCAACAGAGGACTATCCTTCCTTAGCTTGTTTTGTTTGTCAAACACACAGTGATGGCCCTGGGTTCTGGGCGCACTTGACCTTCTGCACACAGACACTGAATGGACACACTAAAACGGTGGGTCGGGGGCTGCCAACGCAGCTTTAGATGGGAGAAGGGCAGTGGGGAACCAGAGCTCCTGCTCCAGAAGCTCAGGGAATATGCCTGAGGGAGGCCCCACAGAGAACAATGGTGGAGCGGGGCCAGGAGCCACTCAGGGCTGGTGTGGAATCCCTGCTGGGCCTGCGGGCCTCGGTGAGTTACCGCTCTCTGGCCTCGCTGTCCTCTTCTGAGAGGTGACAGGGTGCAAGGTCTGCCGTGGAGCGGTGCAGTCGGGGTAAAGGAGACCACATACATCGTGATTTGAGCAGAATGCTTGGAAAGAGTGTGGAGGTAAACAGTACCTTTGTTTAAAAAATAGCATTTTGTTATTATTGGAGTGACTATAATGTTATGAAATGACATAATTCTAACTTAATAGAATCTATTTTCATTTATGTATATGTAGGTGTGGGGGGTTTATCTACCCTATCTACAGCTTAGGTAGAAAAATACTTATTTGAACTGAGCTGTTTTGTTCTGAGTCTGCTGCCTTTGCGCACATACACCAGCTTTCTACATATTAGGATGGAGATTAGAGCATGCTAGAAATTCTCTCTAAATAACAGCAGAGACAAATATGGAATTCAAAATTCCATACCAGCTAGGCTGGTACCTGGACATTCAAAACTGTGGTTGAACAGAATGTCTTCCCATTAAGAGGGCCATAAATCTGTGAGGTGGGAATAAAGATCATACAGTCTGAACTCTAAGTAGTGCCAGAGATTCTGGGTCCATGGCCCAGGGCAAAAGCAGTGCCTGACAAGTATGAGCATATCCCGGCTTCCTGAGTTCCTGTCATCCCACCATTCCCGCTGTGACCGAAGGCACCACACCATTAGGGAAGCAGCGACCCTTGCTGCTCAGAGAAGATCAGTGGGAAATACTTATCTCCATGACAAAATGCCATTTTTTTTAAAAAAGAGTTCTCTTTAGGATCTGGAATTCCAAAGATCTTTATCCATGGGAGAAAATTTTACTTTCAGAACTCAGATTTAGTTCAGGTCTTATCTTCTGTTTTTAGGGGACAGAAGATAAGACCTTTGTATTCTTAATGTCAACCACCGAGTGGGGGTTCTGGGTCTCTTGGATGGGGGAACCCCACAGTTAGGCAGCCAGAATTGTTATGGAAGGGCTGGAGGCAGGTCATGGTGAGGGTCAAGGGTCATCAGCAGAGATCCCCCAGTTCAGTTGGGATGGAGAGTCAGTTCATCTCTCTTTTTTCCTTGCCTATGTGGGTTTAGTAAAAAGTGTTCAGGGGCACCTCCTGGTCATTCTTAGCCCAGCTCTGTGAGTTGTTAGGGTCGGTCATCAGGCCTGGGGCTGCTGGAGTCCAGCAGTGCTGAGGGCCACCAGGGCCCCATCCAGGATTATTGGGGACCATGCAACATCTGATATCAAAGCCAGGGCCCCGCATACAGGAATGCACTCCAGACTGCCTGCCCTAACAAACACCTCCTCCACTATGCTAATCTTTGTAACCAATTCCAGCATTCATTGCATGGTGGGCACTGGCGCACTACCAACACTTCCTGTGTATCATCACACTCATTCCGCAATTACTCTTAGAAGGAAACCAAATTTAGAGAGTTAAATGCCTTGCCTGAGAGAACACCAAATAGAGACCAGCAGCTAAACCCATGAGTACCGAAGTCACCAGTCACTTTCCCTACTCCTCTGCGCCACCTTTCTTCACAATATGCCCTGATTTGTAGAAAAGACAAAGCTTTCCCCTAAAGGGAGACCATTCCATTCACGGTCAAGGGCAATCTCCCTTTCTCACAGAAGCAAAGCCACCATCCTAAAGTGCTTTATCAAGGTGAGCCAAAAAAGATCCTAAGGCAAAGAAAGTAATTTATTACCTTTTCTTAAAGGATGTGGACATCCTTTAAGAGAAGAAGGATGTATCAGCTCATGACTGATCACCTCCTAATGATTCTTAGAGCCTCAGTGATGGTGGTGATGAGTAGGGGAGGAGAAAGTAGGTGAGGAGAGAGGAGGAGGGAGAACAGAAGAGAGGAGTGGGAGAAGAGAATGGGGGAGGAGGAGGGAGGGAGGCAGCAGGCTTAGGGAAGAAAAGGTCAAGGACTAGGGCTGGAGGAGAGAGAGAGAGAGAGAGAGATCAAGACACTTGCTTTGCATGTGGTTGGCCTCAGTTCAATCCCTGGCACACATGATCTGAAAACCACTAGAAGTGATCCCTGAGCACAACTGGGTGTGATCCCATCCCTGGCCCAAAATGTAAAACTCCACTTAAAAGAATAAAATGGTCAAGGATAGAGAAAGGGAGGGAGAGAGCCCAGCTGCTGGTAGAATGTCTCGGATACACAGTGCTGCAGGAGGGGCGGGTAAGGTGGTGGAGGGGAGGCAGAGTGTACAAGACCAGCCCCCAGCTTCCGGGCAAATACTCATTACTGCTGACTTGGGCTCCAGGACCTGTGGCGGGGGCAAGCCTGCACAAGGCAGAATAAAAAAAAAGGGGGATGAGGGGAGATCTTTCCTTGTTCCTGAGAGGCGAGTCCTCAGGAAGCAACGACTTTGTAGCCTCCCCTCCTGACAGAGGGCAGGGCGAAGGGGCGAACTTTCCTGCAGGTCAGCTTCAGCCATCTGGCTCTGCTTGGGCCAAGGGAAGGACAGGGCTGTGGGCAAGGCTTGCCCTGTGTCCCAGGGTCTGGTGTGCCCAGGTATCTGTGCCACTCTAAGTCCCCTGGAGTGGGGAGAATGCTGCCCTGGGGCCTCTGCTTTGTTCAGCACAGAATTAACTTAGGGCCACTCAAGGGGTTGAGAAGAATAGTGAGAAAACCTCAGAAATCAACAGCACCACAGAATTCATCTGCATGGAATAACTGAGCAGAGATGCCCCACAGTTAAACAAGAGAAATTCAGTATATTATATATATATAGTATATATATTATATAGTATATAGTATATATATATTATATAGTATATATAATATATATTATAAGTATATATGAATTTATAAGTATATATATAAGTTTATATACTTATATATATGAATATATATAGTTACATAGTCTCTCTCTCTCTCTCTCTCTCACACACACACACACACAATACGTCCCAGCCCCTGCTGACTCTCTAAGCTCTGCCTTGGGAGCTGGAACCCCTGTGTGACTTGAGATGCCGCCAAAGCTCCTAATGCCAGATATGGAAAAGTTGAGTCTAAGTAAATACATTTGGTTCTCTCCCTTGCTCCTCAGCTCCTCTCTGCTCCAAAAAGTAAACACTGCCAGAGCAGGGAGCTGCCTCTCTATCCCCTGGGGCAGCATTTTCTATCCAGCCATTCAGCTCACCCCCACCCCAGTGAAAATTCTCTAGCCCCAGTGGGTAAAGAAAACAACATTTTGATTTGGTCCTGGGATGTGTTTCTCTGTGTGCAACCAACAGATATATTTAAATACACAGGTCTTGGTTTTCATTTCCCCCCTTTGTGTGTGTGTGTGGGGGAAGGGGGTTCCCAAACAGTGCTCATGGTACAGGGGGCTCCACTGGAGATTCTGGGCCAACCCGGCTGTCAGTTCAACATGAGAGCCTGAGGACACAATGTTGCTCGGGGATACCCAGAAGACCCGGTGGTGATGGGGGGTCCCCAGGGCTGCCCCTAATGATGCTGGGCGACAATGTGGTGCTAGATGGAAACCAAGTCAGGCATGTACCCTAACACTGTACATCTTCCAGCCCTTCCACATTTCTCACCTATGCACATGGAGCTGTTGGAACTACAGGGCACAAATACTGATGCTCCTAAGGTGAGGAAGAGGCACCTTCAGCCAGGGGGACCAGCACCCCACCTGCCTGGCCTCTGTGGGACTCCTTGGAGCATCCCATGCCCATGGTGCTGCATGGTTCATTTCTGATTAGAATAAACATAACATTTCCCATGCAATCTGCTGTGAGTGCTTCTTAAATGAAGTTGTGTTTCCCCAGGGACATGTGCCTTTGCTGGTTGTCATTTTTTCAAGGGCTTGCTTGTTGGACCACATTCTAAATCCATTTTCAGAGTGGCAGTCACCAAACGGTTTCAAGGAAGTATGTCTGGCATTGGTTTTGTTTTGTGTGTGTGTGTGTGTGTGTGTGTGTGTGTGTGTGTGTGTGCGTGTGTGTATTTTCCCCCTTCCCCAATTTGAGTCTCTGAGAAAGGCAAGCTTCTAAAGTTTTAAAAGAAGAGGGAAAAGACAATTCTTAGGGTGTTCCAGGTAAAGAGATTGGCTGCTGTCAGAGGCAATGAAACGTGAGCCTTCTAATGAAACCACCGCAGCTGGAGCCCACATTGGCGTTGCAATCTGGAGGGTAAACGGTCTGCGCAAGCCAAGGCACTGTTGGGTTTGCCAAGAGCTGTTACCTCTGACTGCAAGGAAGGCAGAGGATCGAATTCTTCATCTGCTGAGGAGGAGGTGGTGGAGGAGGTGGAGGAGAGAGTGTCTGCCTCGGCCTTGCTGACGGGGAGGAGCTGGCGACCTGAAGAGGGAAAGAAATCTCAATGACCTCCTAGATTCCTTCCCTGCTTCTTGACCCCCAAGCCACCAGCCCCGCCTCTCTGCCCTCCCTCCCATCTCCTGCCCAGTCCTCACTGCACCTGCCACAGGCTGAGGAGGCAGTACCTAAGGGCAACTGAATTTGGCCCGCCACGTTAATTACATTTCTGGGTTGCTGCCAAGAGCTTTGTAGCGCTCTTTTCAAATTAAAAAAAAGGTATTATGCAGAAATCAATTAATTCCTTAAACACCATTTATATGGTGTGTTGTTTAGAATGCATTCAGAGATGAAATCTATTATTAAAACGCCTGCCTGGAGTTAGCAAAGTTACCTAAATGCTTGTGTAAGGTTCGCTCTGTGGAGTAATTGAATGCAAAAAAAGTCCGAGCCAGCTCTTAAACAAATTGCCCTTCTGCGGCCCACAGCATCTGGCACCCATTTTTACTACATGACATCTGCTCAATGTAAAAGAGCTGGCGTCAGAATGTCTGGTCATAGAAAAAAAAAATCCCAAATGTAATCAGAAGCAAAAGGACTCTAAGCTTAAGGTTTTATCACATAGTCTCATGCAACATAAATATTTCATTAATTATGGCTAAACAAATGCCACTTTTATTTTCCCAACTTGCAGATATTATCACATCATCGAAGTGATGATTCAAATGCCAGGAAAGGCCATTGAAGATAGAGAAACTCAACAGTGCAGGGCCCACGGGAGGCCGTGGGCAGGGGAGATGCCAGCTTGGAACAAGAGGAAGGTCGGGAGAGGTGGCCACATGCCCACGTTAACTAGGAACCCTTTGTGATCCCACTGTGGCCCTTGGGTGACAAAGTCAAGGAGCCACAGAAGGCTTCTGTTTTCGTAGTGAGAACATCTGCCCTGATGCAGAGTTAATGATTAATATCTGACTTCAGCCCTGCAGGACACCCACTGTCAGAGCCAGCTAGGACCCTGCCATTGGCTAATCTTTACGCTACAGCTTAAATCTGAATAGAAATATGTGCTGGGTGGGGAGGGAGGTTGAGAAGCAATTCCAAGTCCACTAACATTCTCTCCAGCCTGTTTTTCCCTCCCCATAATTTTCAGCTATTCACCCCAGTGGGAGAGGCCAAGTTTTTTCAAAATAAGGGCAATTTTCACCTCTAGGAGCACACATTTACATATGCTTTTCTCTCTGCTGCAAAGTAACGCAAAATGTCTCTCTAATAACACAGTTTCTCTGGGGAGGGAGTTAACTGTTTTCCACTTTCATTTGCCAGATGGGAAAACTCAGGTAAAGATGGATTCTGAAAACAGCATCATTACACAAGAAAGCACTGTCTGGGGTGAGCTGATTGTGTCTCAGTTCCTACCTTCCCTCTCTTCTTGTATGGAAGAGAAGGAGGATGTATTAGCTCATGACTGATCACCTCCTGATGCACCAGGTATTCTTAGAGCCTCAATGATGGTGATGATGGACAGGGGGAGGAGAGAGGAGGAAGGAGTTTGAAGGAACAGATTTCATCTCTCTGAGTTTTGGGGATTAGGACTTTGGACACAGAATAACTGAGAAGGAGAAAGATAATCAATGTGAAGAACTAGCTTGGGCCCTGGTTTGCTGTGGGTGATTTCGTGAACATTGTCAGCATCGGGTAATACTTCATCATTGTTATTGGTCCAAATGAACAATACCACAGTACCAGATTCCCTGCTCCCCCATCTGAAAATAGTGCATTCTTGTGAGAACTTTTCAAAGCCAAACTGGCATAAAGTAAAGAAGCAATTACCATTAATTTACATAGAAAAAATTTTGAGTGTTCCCAGACCCCAAAAAATAGCCTGCCTCATTATACCAAATAACATTATAATACCTAAAATAGCACTAACATATATTATAAAGCGGGAATGAGAGAAACAAGCTATAACTCAGCAGGTAAGTGTTTGCCTTGCTGTTTGCATCCGGCTGATCCAGGTTCGATCCCCTGCACACCATATAGTACCCTGAGCCTTCCAGAAGTGATACCTGAATGCAGAGCCGTAGGTAATCCCTGAGCACTGCTGGTGTGGCCCCCAAACCAAAGGCAAACAAACAGGAATGACATAACAAACACAAAATCTGATAAAGGAGATTCTGGGGGATTGAGGCAGGGTCACTCACAGTACCTGCTGCATCATTCTCCTTGGATTATAATGGATTCTGGGACTCATGTCCCATACCAGAGCTCTAGAAGTCAGGACCAAAAACACGAAGAACAACAGGCAGCACAATGGGCAATATAGGAGGCGGAAATGAGGCGATGCCCACAGTCACTCCCTAGAGCCACTTTCTAGACCCTAAGTAGAAAGAACATGAACCTAAGTAGAGGACAGAAAAGTCACTAAGTAGGAAAGGCAGAGCAAAGAGTGAGTGTGCTGAGGTAGATGGGACGTGTGGACACAGACAGGATCCTAGAGACAAGGGAGCTAAGCATGAAAAGAAGGTCATAAATAAGCGTGTTGTTTCCTAGTAAGCCATAGACAACACATGGAGAGAACGTGCATGAGGCTAGGCAAACAGCTGAAGACTTTAGGCTAAATAATCTGTCAAGGTTTTTTTTTTTCTTTTTTGGTTCACACCTGGCGCTGCTCAGGGATTACTCCTGGCTCTGCATTCAGGAATTACTCCTGGCAGTGCTCGGGGGGACCATATGGGATGCCGGATTGAACCTGGGCCGGCCACGTGCAAGGCAAACACCCTACCTGCTGGGCTATCGCTCCGGCCCCAATAATCTGTCAAGTTTTAACTGGGAATTGTTCAAGTCTTACCCAGTCAGAATAGAACAGATATTGAAGACACTGGTAGAGACCAGAGCAGAAATACACTCTACTGATAGATGAATTAGTGTCAGGTAAATTAGCAAAGATTGTGCCAGGTTCATCTGAATATATAAAAATAAGCCTTATCAACAAATAAGAGTAAATCTTAAAATACACAAAAATGACATGCAACTACTTTACTGTCTCCCAAATATTCTTGACTGCCTAATTAAAGTTATTTATATAACTATCACTATCACTATCCTCCCGTTGATCATCTATTTGCTAGAGCGGGCGCCAGTAATATCTCAACATGTCCTGTCTCATGCTAGTAGAGCCCAAGGGCATCTATTCGCTCCAGGAACATAAAGAGAATCAAACCATTATATTAGGTCATGGGAATGACATAATATAACTAATATAATTGTTACTGGTATTTGGCATATCAAATAAAACAGGGCAGCTTGCCAGGCTTGCCATGCAGGTGGCATACCCCTGTAGTCACCTCTAAATATAGCATTTATAGATGAACCACGTGGCTGCTAGTTAGTTAGTTAGTAGCATGTGGCTACTAACTAACTAACTGAAAGTTATTTATATGAAGAAAGAAAATCAAAACAAAAATGTCACAGTCAGCCAGTAAACAACTAGAAAGCGCGTAGGAAAACAGGTCTGACAGTCAAGAGAAAAGTCAGCTAATAAAAGCATACACAGAAATGACAGAAGTGATGGCATTAATAGACAAGAACTTAAAATATAATCATTATAAATGTGCTAAAAAGAAAGCATAACTAGAATGAGGCAAAGAAGAAGGTATATATAAAACCAAATGGAGCTGTATAAAGCTAAAAGTGCAAAACCTGAATAAAAGCGCTCACTGGATTAACTAAACAAATTTAAATATTTCAAGGAAACCATTTAGTGAAGTAAGATAATATGGCCAGAGATAGCACAGAGGTTAAGGCATTTGCCTTGCGTGACTGACCCCAGTTGATCCCCCTACACCCCATATGTTTTCCCACTTCCCCAGCATTGCCAGGAGTGACCCCTGAACACAGAGTCAGGAATAATTCCTGAGCATAGACAGGTGTGTCCCAAAAGAAAAAAGAAAAGAAAAGAAAAGAAAAGAAAGGAAAAGAAGGAACAAAAAATAGTGATACAAACTATTCAAAATGATACACAGGAAAAGATTTTATAAAGGAAACAGAACCTCAACAGCCAGAGGGACAATACCAAGTCACAAATACGTGATAGAAGTAGCAGAAGGAGAAAGGAGAGTGAGAGCAGAAAAAAGTAGCTGACGTAATACTGAAGAAACCATCCAAATTTCATTATAATTATAAATCCACAGTTCCAAGAAGACCAATAAACCACACTCAAGATAAACACAAAGAAAATCATGGCATGACTCATGATAATAAAATTGTAAAAACCAGACATAGATAAAATCTTTTTTTTAAAAAGAAGAAAATTGATTCATTACATACAAAGAAACAAAGATAAGAATCATCACTGACATCTCTCAGAATCTAAATAAGCCAAGAGACACTGGAACATCATTTAACTGCTGAAGGAAAAAGTGAACAACAAGTAAGAATATGTACAAGGAAAAGGCCTCTCAAAATTATGTAAAAATAAGGGTATTTTAAAAAATATTTTATTATACCACCATGAGATATACAATTACAAAGATGTTTGTATTTGGGTTTCGGTCATATAGTGTTCCAGCACCCATCCCTCCACCAGTGCCCATTTCCCACCACCAATGTCCCCAATTCCCTCTCCCCTCCACTAACTTGCCTCTATGGCAGGTTCTTTATCTCTTCCCCCTCTCTCTCTCTCTCTCTCTTTCTTCCTTCTCTTACACATTGTGGATTGCAATACATACATTTAGAGGTTATCATGTGTATCTTTTTGCCTGTATTTAATGCTCAGTTCTAGGCTGGTATTAGCTCTTTTGACAATTATTAGCACACTGTTCCCTTCTCTGTCTTACCTAACCTCTGACTCCCACACGTTTGTGGTAGATTCCACCAAAAAATAAGGGTATTTTTAAATAGTAAATAAGCTAGAATAATTTAACAAACACAAATGTAAAAGGAATATTTTTTTAAAAAACCTCTGTTGGAACTGGAGGGATAGTTTAGGAGGTAAGGCACTTGCCTTGTGCATGACCAGTCCGGCTTGGATCCCCAGCACCACAGGGGGTCTTTTGAGCACTGCTAGGCGTGATCCCTGAGCACAAAGTCTAGAATAGCTTCTGAGCACAGCTGGATATGGTCTAACAAGCCCCCCACCACCCCAAATGAAGTTCTGTGGGAGAAAGAGTATACCAAATGGAATGACATGGTGGTTATAAGTTTAACATTTACTAGTTCCAGAAATGATAAATTAAAATCTTCTTTATCGTTTTAAACTTCTCTAAAAAACCAGTGATGAATACAAGAAAGTATGAGAAATAAGCATACCTATATTGGCCTCTGTTCTTGGTTCTAGTTATTATCTGGTTACACAGTTTTTATATTCCTTGGAACTTCTTGGGTGACAGGAGCATCTTTTGTACTGGTGAAGAGACTCTTAATAGGGCACTGGTCACCAGAAAGAAGCTAGAGTCAGAAGTGTACAACTTTGAGCCCCACATATCATTCTCTGGGGACAAGTGAGGAGCTGGAAAATGACTAAATAATCAACCTGGCTTACTTGGTGAAGTCTCCATAGAACTTCCTCAAGCACAGAGAGTTTGTGCTGTGGAAAACAGACCCTATGTTTGGAGAGTGTTGGAGTGTTGGTATGCAGCTCCATGCAGATCCATCACCTCCGAAACTCCTGGGTGCAGGCATCTCCCAAATGTTATCCTCTGCATTCCCTTGCTAGTCTGTATATCTGAATCCTTTACCATATCCTTTTCATAAACTGTTAAGTACAAGTAAGCATTTCCAAGGTTTTGTGCCATTCTAGCAAATTATTGAACTCAAGGAGATTAGGAGCTATTTATAGTCAATTAGAAATACAGGTGCTGACAACCCTTATAAGAATAGATTTGAACAAACTCTACTAATACATTTATCCTAATTATGTATACATAGACTTGCACTTCCATAATTAGAGAATATACATGCTTTTCTAGACTAAGGGACATTCACTGAACTGGTGATAAATGTCAAACTACAGAGCAAGTGTCAATAGATTCCCCAGGTCTTAAGTTCTTTGTAGTCAGCTGACAATAGAGAGATAAGATTAGAAATAGACAATAAAATATTTAAGTAGAAACTTTCAAAATCATAAGAAATTATGCACTATTTTTCAACCCTATAGATCAAAGAAAAATTAAGAATAAATTTGAACTGATGATAAAAATAAGACATAGACTGGAGAAACAGCTGAAAAAAGTAGTAGCTTGTCCCTGAAATACAGGAAGACCAGATTTGATACTGGGCACCCAGATGGTCCCCTGAGTACTATGAGTGGTCTCACATTCAGCACTGCTGGCCCTGAGTAGCATGGGACTGAGTATTGCTGGAGTGACTAAACTCTCTGCACAGTGCTTGGGAGGAAATCCCAAAATAAAAAATTAAGGCTTAAAAAATGACTGGTATGCAACTAAGACAGAGATTGGAAAGAAATTTAGAACTTTAAATATGCACATTGTGCAAAGGAAAAGTTAAGAAGTTATGCTCTAAGTCCTCTCTAAAGAGGCTATGGGAAAAAAAACACCTACCAAGCCAAGAGAAACTAAAAAGAAAAAAATGATTATGATAAGGACAGGTTATAAAGGACAATAAAGTCAAAATACAAATGAACAGCAAAGCAAAGCAAAATTTGATTTGCTAAGACAAAACTGATTATCTTTCAAAAATGATTAAGAAAAATTATGAATATTGGAGATAAAAAGTATTAGCATATTCAAGGAAGTCATTATGGAAATGATTTTATTATAATAAAGTATACACTGTAGACCAAAAGGATATATTCATAAAAAATAACTTGCAAGAACTAACATCAGAAGCCAAAGTGGAATGGTTAGACATCTTTGAAAGAAGCCAAAGTTCATAGTTAAAAATTATTGCACAAGGCAATTTTTCCACAAACTAATTCTAGCTTTAATGACTTAATACATGTCCAATTGTTTCTTTAAAGCGATTAACACTAATGTCAAAAGAAACACAAATCCCTTCTAGAGAACAGCAAAAAAAATGGAATATTCTCCAATTGTGTTACAATAGCTGCATAGTTCTGATACCAAAATCTGACAAAGGTATCACAAGAAATAAAATTTTTTGACCATAATCATTCTTGACCATAGGTGTACAACTACTGAAAACAATGAGCAAATCCAATAAAATAATACATAGAATGATAATGCATCTAGAACAAGTTAGGTTTACTCTATGAACATGGTAACTGTTTAACATTTTCAAATGTATATAAAAATTTAATCTATATAATTCAACACACTGTTCTCCCTAGCACATTGCTGATAAAGTAAAAATATGTTTATATCCAATAGTTAAAACAAAATTATTTATTATAAATGTAAATATTCATGATAAGAACTCATAATAAACTACACATATAAGAGAATTTATTTAAGCTGATTACTCTAATTTTATAGATTAAAAGTATCCCCCCAAAACGCCTACAGCAAATAGTATACACAATAGTAAAATATAATTCTGTTGGTATTAGACAAGAATACAGTGAAGTATTCTCTTAATACTTTATCCCCATTGTATAGTGCTCCACACTGGATAATAGGACAAAAGAAATTTTAAAGGTACACAAATTAGAAGGAATGATGTCAAATATTTACTTGCAGACAACATGGTTTTCACTAGAGAAAATTCCACCAAAGAGTTGTTAGAATAATAAGTGAGCTTTGCAGGGACATTATAAAGTATTAATTACCTTAAAAACTAGCAAACAAAGAAAAGTTAATTGTGTCTCTACATATTAATAATGAACAACCAAAATTAAGTCATCAATCTAAAACAACAACAGAAAAATGAATTGCTTCAAGTATATACTTGGTAAGATATATGCAGGACCTACACACTAAAAATGAAAAAAAAAATCCAAAGAGCATTAAAGAAAATGTTTTAAATTATAAGATATTTCATCATTATTGCTGGGAAGAATCAGCAGGAGTCACTTCTTCCTTAATTGATTAGTAGTTAAAAACAATAATCCCACCCAAAATTCTAGTTGGCTAATTTGGTAGAAATTTACAAACTAATCCTAAATACTATTTCTAAAATATAAAAACAAAAAGACCCAGAAAAGACAAAGTAATTTTTTTGTTGTTGTTACCAGCAATGAAACCCAGGGCCTCACTCATACAGGTGTGTGCATGTAGAAATACTTTGGGGCATTCCTAACCCCAAAGTCATTAAAAAAAAAACCCTGGAGGTCACAGACTACCTTTCATTGATATTTACTCTAAAGATTTAGTAATCAAGAGTGTACTTTTGGTGTAAAGGTAAATATATAAATTTGGGTTATATTAGAGAATATGGAGATAAACCCACACATATGTTGCCAATTAACTAACTCTCAAGGTGCCAAAGTGATTCATTGGAGAATAGTCTTTTTTTTTAACAAGTGGTGCTAAAACAATTGGATACCTACAGACACAAATGTTGTCCTTTGGGTGGGGGGGAAGGAGTGGGGCCACATCTCACAGTGCTTAGGCCTTACTCCTGGATCTGCCCTCAGGGATCCCTCCTGGCAGTTCTCAAGGAGCCATATGTGGTGCAGAGGATTGAACTAGGGTGAGTCACATGCAAGGTTAAGTGTTTTATCCCCTGTAATATCTCTCTTGCCCAAATTGCTAACTTCTATTATGAAAAGGTAATTAGAATCCTTATTTTAAGCCTGAAAGCTAAAAGCTGTACAGATTCTGGGAGAAAACAACAAATAAGGTTTATGTCGAATTTGGGTTGAGCAAATATTTTCTTAAATATTATAAATTATAAAAGAACAAAATATCCTTGACCCCATCAAATTAAATAAAACCCTTGCATTGGTTTAAAACATGCCTTATAAAAATGAAAAGACAACTGGGACTGAGTTCAGTGAGATATTACCCCACTGTGTCACGTGGAATGGAGGTAGGACAGAGGGCAAGACGTTTATCTTGCACGTGCCCGATACAAGTTTGATCTCTGGCAGCACATACAGTCCCGTGAGCACAGGAATGACCCCTGTGCAGAGTCAGGAGTTAGCCCTGAGCACTACTGGGTGCGGTCCCTCCAAAAAACAAACAAAACGAGTGTATCATGTTCATGGAGATGAAAGTTTAGTGTTTCAATGTTAATTCTCTCAATGATATATTTATCAAGTCAATATAATCCCAAACAAATGCCAAAAAATAAGTTATGAAAATTGATGAACTGACCTTGTGAGAAAAAGATGCAAAAGATTAAGAATAAGGTGGGTGGGAGGGAATGTGGGGATATTGGTAATGGGAATGGGGCACTGGTGGAGGGATGGGTCCTGGAACACTGTATGACTGAGAACCAATTATGAACACCTTTGTAATTGTATATCTCACGGTGGTAAAATAAATTTTTTTTAAAAATCAGAAGCAAAAAAAAGATTAAGAATATCTTAAAGAAATATATTTTAACTTAAATTTTATTCGGGGTACTGTGATTTACAATACTGCTACCAATAGTGTTTCACACATAACAAATTCCAGTAACACACCCTCCATCAGAGTGACTACCCCCTCTACCACTCTCAGAGTGACCCTCCTCTCCCCTACCCTGCGGCACATTCCAACTCAGGACCAGTTCTAAGACATGGAAATCTTTTTTTTTTGGGGGGGTCACACCCAGCTATGTTCAAGGTTACTCCTGGCTTTGCACTAAGGAATTACTCCTGGCGGTACTTCAGGGACCATATGGGATGGCCAGGAATTGAACCCGGGTCAGCTATATGCAAGGCAAACACCCTACCCACTGTGCTATCACTCTGACCCTGGAAATGTTAATGAACAGAATGAAGGATTAAGTCCAGTCTATGAAGATTTATTGATCACCACATAATAAAAACTTATTCAGAAGCAAAAACAGAAAAACAGATGAACTGAACAAGACCAAGGTTCTAAACAAGAACTTTGTCTAATTTATGATAAGTGTCACTCGCTGAAGTGGGGGGGAGAGAAGGGTTTTGCTACACCCCATGAAATGGATTAATAGTGTGGCAAATGGAAACCTTTATATTACCCCATCAAATACACAAAAAATCTAAGCTTGGTAATATATAAAAATAAAAGTAAAATGTAAAACTTCTATAATAGGTATATCCAATAGATGTATATAATATAAGCCACTTAAGTAATTTTAAATGTTCTAATAGCCACATTAATAATGTAAAATGATGGACCGGAGAGATAATGCAGCAAGTCGGGTGCTTGCCTTGCACAGAGCAGACCGGGTGTGATCCCCAGCACTCTATATGGTCCCAGAGCCTGCCAAGAGTGATTCCTGAGTGCAGAGCCAGGAGGAATCCTTGAGTATCATCAACTGTGGCCCAAAAAGCAATAAAAATATTTTAAAAAGTTAAAAATTCAGTTTGATTATATATTTTTATGTCCAAATTTTTAAATATTGTCATTTAACATGTAAATGTAAAATCTTTTGACATAGTTTATTTAATTCAGAGAGTTCATAATTTGCTGCATATTCATCCTTACCACATCCTGGTTTAGATGGTGTGATGAAAGCAAATTATGATCCAATCAAAATAAAAGAATTGTTTCAATAGAAAAAGTTTTATGCTTCTTCAGTTTTAACATTTAAACTCATTAACATAGAAAATAAAAATTGGGTTTCCTCACTCAACCTAGCCAATTCTCAAGGGCGACATAGTGACTGTCATATTGGATGGTGCAGTTTTAGATGGCAACACGAAACAGGAAGAGATTTCATAAGCATGATGCAAATGAAACAATAAAAGAAAATACTGATAAATCGGCCTCCCTAAGTGAGTACTTCTAGGGAGTGGTAATGTGGTTGAAGTGGATGAGCACCTGCCTTGCACATGTGGGTCTTGGTTCTATCTCTGGGACTGTACAGACCCCTGAGCACCAAGGACGGTGCCCCTACAACAATCACAACACTTAACAAACAAACAAAAACTAACGATGGTATGAAAGTAACTGTTTATTAAAATATTCCTGCAATAATTTAAAAATTACTCAAGTTGAGAGAAGATATTTGTAATACATATATCCAACAAAACACATGTCCACAATCTATATAGATCACAATTCAGTCAGGAAAGGACTGATGACACAGGGTAATACTGGCAGAATTCTTGAGTAGAGACTTAGTACAAGAGCTATCCAAAACATGCGGAAATTAGCTCTGCACCATTAACAGACAAATGGCAATGAATGCTAGGAGACACTGGTACACACCCATGACAATGACAACAGGAACACAGCAGAGCAACACCAAAAGGCCTGAGTTGGAGAGGAAGTGCTCCTTTCCTGTGGATGGTATTTAATGAGGGCATTCACTTGGGAACCCTGTTTCACAGCATCTGGAGAGCAAACCATATGCCTGACCCCCATCCCCACCTTTCAATCCATTTCAGGGATAAACAAAGACTCACTTTGATAAAACTCTGGCCAAACTCTTGTGTGCCCTCTTCTAAGCCTATAGAAATCTATCTATTGGGCCGGAGCGATAGCCCAGCGGGTAGGGGCGTTTGCCTTGCACGCAGCCGGCCCATGCCGGCCCAGGTTCGATCCCGGCATCCCATATGGTCCCCTGAGCACCGCCAGGATTAATTCCTGAGTGCAGAGCCAGGAGAAACCCCTGAGCATTGCCAGGTGTGACCCAAAAAGCAAAAAAAAAAAAAAGAAAAAGAAAAAAAAAAAAAGAAATCTATCTATCTATCTATCTATCTATCTATCATCTGTCTGTCTGTCTGTCTGTCTATCTATCTCTATATCTATCTCTGTTTCTCTCTATCTATCTTTCTATCTATCTATCTTTTATCTATATTGGCTTTTTGGGTCATACCTGGTGATCTCAGAGATTACTCCTTATTCTGCACTCAGGAATTACTCCTGGTAGTGCTTGGGGGAGCTTATGGGATGCTGGAGATGGAACCCAGGTCAGCAGCATATAAGGCAAATGCCTTAGCCGCAGTGCTATGGCTCCAGACCCGAAACTACATATTTTTTAAAACATAAATGAATTAGTTCACCTATGTATTCCTGCATTAAGACTTAAATGTACTTAGTACTGCTTCTAATAGTTCAAGAATCCCTTAGACACCCCTAAAGCACCACCTGAGAAAACTGAAAGCTATCAAGTAAAGTTATTTTAGCCATACCACCCCATAGATCCCTTGCCTCCCTTACAGTCATTGCTAAGCCAAGACTTGTAATTGTGTATTCTTCCTCTGTGCCTTTGAGTTGTGGTTATATTTTGTATAATTTGGGAGTATGTTTCTCTAGGACCTGAAAGCCAATCCCTTAGGACCTGATCATCAGGAAGAAGAGGGCCTCTGCCTGCTGGTCTGGGCAGAATAGGATGCCTGCTTTACTAATTGTCAGCCCGTAGACACAAGGGGTCCAATCGGCATTTACACTAACTAACCCTTTGTAACTCTGTAACCCTGACTCTGCTGAGTCTGCCACTCACCCTTACTTCATTCTCCTATGAAAAACACTCAGTGAACTTGTCAAAATCAAAGCTGGCTTCTGTTTATGCTGGTCTCAGTTCCCTATTGCCATAGTATATGATTACTCAATAAAACATGTCCCTGGTATTTCTTTTTCTTTTTATGGGCCACCCTGGGGGTGCTTGGGACTATATGGGATGCTGGGGATTAAACCTGGTTGGCCGCATGCCTCACCACTTGTGCTATCTTTCCAGTCCTTGTTCCTAATATTATTATTAGCACCCAGCCTTAATTATCTTTGACAATACCCAACAGAAAGGGTATATATGAGTGCTCCAAGCAGCGCTGGTCACAATGTATACAGTTTGTGCCCAAAGTCAAATAAATGAGAGCATATTCATACAACAGAATACAATGCAGCAATGAAAAGGAATTGTTGCTTATAACGATATGGATGAACATTCCCTCCACACACACACCTCCTTCTGCCTGAATGAAAGAAACCCTGGCACAAAAGAGTACAAGGTTTTTATTATTATTAGTCTTCTACTGTTGTAGAAGAAATGAACACAAATTTCACACAACAGCACTAATTTGTCATCTCTAAATAGTACAGGTCAAAAGAACAGGCAGGATTCAACTGAGTCCTCACAAACTACAAACAAGGCGTCCTTCAGGCTGGGTCAGCAGCTGCCCCGGTTTCTTTTCCATCTCAGTTGGCTTCTTAGAATTTCTGTCCTTGGTCATGGTTGTAGAACACTGGCTCTTCTTGCTGGCCGAAGCTGACCTTAGCTCTGAGAGGTTCCTGTTTGCTGACCTGTTCCCATGTTTATCCTTTGTTTCCTGCAGGCCAGAACGTCTTTCTCATGCTTTGATTTTTATTTCAGGAAGGGTCCAGTCCTTCTATAGGCTCAAGGGATTAGTTTAACCAATTCAGGATAATTTCTCTTTTGGTTAACAAAGTCAATTGATTTGTGACTTACTTGCATTTATTCTCACTCCCAACACATTCAGGGGATGAGATTATACAGAACAAGCACACCAGAGGGCAGGAGGTATGGAACTCTCTTAGAATTCTGTCCATAATACTGAAAATTTCCTTTTTTTATGAGTTAAAATATAGAAGAGGTATTTAAAAGGATAGACGTCAGATGGTGAGCATTTTATTGGGGGCATGTACATACGGAAGACTTCTGGGTGCTGGCAACATTCTTTATCTTGATCTGACCAAAGAGGTTTACATAAATGCATGCTTTACAAAAAATTATCATGTTTGTGCCCTTGACATTTGTGTATTTTATTGTATGCTATAATGCAATAGAAAAGTTTATAAAGAGTACGTTTCTCAGAGTGCCTTTTAAAATTACACACAATAATGATAAGAATTAAACTCTTGTACGGACATGAATAAGTTATTAAAATAAGTTGATGCTGATGTATTTTATTGACTTATTAATAAAACTAGAAATCTGTACTTAAAATAAGAAAAATTACATTTAACAGACTCTTATCTCAATGATCATAAATGAGGCACTTTCATTTGAATACCTTCTAATGTGTTTTCCTTTCAATGTGAATACTGTTTTATCCCTCCTTGTATGGAAGAATGATCCTGCAAGTTAAAGGTACTGAGAGCAGTAAGAGTGTGTGTGTGTGCATGTGTGTGTGTGTGGGGGGTGTATGTGTGTGTGCGTGCACGCATATGAGCATGTTAGTCAGGATAGAGAAATAAAAGAAAACCAATATGCCTCATTTTATAGGACAGGTAAAAAAATTAACATTCTTAGGAAATATAAGAACACATGAAGAAAACACAGAGCTGTTCTAGATGGCCCAGATAAAATTTCCAGAGCTAAGCAACCTGAACTTAACACTGTTCTCTCCCCACTGAGGCTGGTCTAAGATAAAGAAGTCACACCATTTCTAATGAATATATGTGAATGAGGCCATACATGATACCTAAATTAGGAAAGCATATTTATTCACGAATTTCTGTAATCAGGATATAAGAAGGCACATGAGTTGATACAAATGGAACTAGAAGCCAAATTTACCTTTGACTGTAATATATCTTAAACATTATAAAACAGTACAGAAAAATATATTGAAATAACAAAACACCATTACCAAATAGCAGTCATTTCAGCAATGCAAGGATGGTTTCATATTAGTAAATCTAGTATATAATCAATGATATTAATCAAAGTAAGGATAAAAATATACAATCCTTTGAAAAAGTGATGAAATGATGCTTTTTTGGGGATGTGACTCAGTGGTATATTACATGCCATGCAATGTGAATCTGTGAAAAGACACGAACTGGGAAATTATTAGACACTTCCTACGCTATAAAAAATATTTTAAGATGTATGAAGTAAAATTATATAAATATATACAGTATGTTATATATAAATAAGAAAAATTGGAGCTGATAGTACAACGGGTAGGGCACTTGCCTTGCATGTGACTGATCTGGGTTTGATCCTCAGTACGGCATATGGTACTTCATGTTGATCCCTGATACGGTCCAAACCCAAGTATTCCTCCCTGAAGCCCTATCAGGAGTGATTCCCTGATCATAGAGCCAGGAGTAAGTCCTAAGAACTGGTCTCAAACAAAAAAGCAAACCAAACCAATAAAAATCAGAAAACTCAACAAAATATAACAATGGGCATGAGAACCATTCCAACTACAGGAATTTGATACTAGATAAACATCTTATACTAGAGAAAAAAAAGATGGGTTGTTCACTAAATGATTAGGATAACCAGGGAGATTTAAAATAAAAAGACATAAACATACCTCACATTTCACTGAGGAATAAACCCTTGCTATTTTTCAATGTGTATGTGTGTGAGGGGGTAAAAACTATAAGAACTGTACAAAAATGCTTTCATAAACTTGGAAGAAACTCTTTCTGAACTTGTAAAGCCCAG
Source organism: Cryptotis parvus (assembly GCA_021461705.1). Lineage (NCBI taxonomy): Eukaryota > Metazoa > Chordata > Mammalia > Eulipotyphla > Soricidae > Cryptotis > Cryptotis parvus. The sequence continues at coordinate 42,289 of JAJIBD010009751.1, forward strand.
AAGTCATAATTCTTTTTTTAAAAAAAGCATTATTACAACACAAAGCTAAATGCAACAAAATTCATCATAAATACATTGAACATAAAAAATAAACTGGAAATATAGTTGTGATCCACATCATCAAAGGGCTCTATTTTCTTTTTATGAACATCACTAATAAAAATAGAAACAGCCCAATGAATACTGAAAGAGGATAAAAACCAATAGTTGACAGAAAATACTTATAACTCTAACATAGAAAAAGGCACTCAACCACCTATTATATAAAGATTTTTTTTGAGTTGGCTAAAACACTGCTCAGTGTAGATGTAGAAATATCAATCTCACAACTTCACTGCTGGAAGCATGCCTTTTGGCGGGGGACAATGGGACAATATCTGTAGTTTCACATGTCCTTTGTTCCAGCATTTTTTTCTTCTAGAAATTCATGCTATAGATCTTCATCTATAAACCAACTCACTAAGTGATCTCTATTTCTCAAATTTATCAAAGTTCTCTCTTTGCAATAGCAAAATATGTGAAGTGAGAACCAAAAGGTGGATCAGTGGTTGAGCTCATGTCTTCCACGCATGAATTCACAAATGTGATCCCCAGTAACACTGGGTAGCTGAGCATCATGTGACTCCTCTGTTTGCTCATGGCAGCTCACTAAGACCGTCAGTAGACATCAGGAGGCACCACAACCAGGTATGTGCAAGCACCGCAACTAAAGGGTGAGACCCCTAACAAACACCACAATGAAAAACAAAAGAGCAAGCACTCTGGCCAGGAGTTTGCCCCTGGTAGGAAGTTATGTGAGCACTGCTGTGGTTCCCAGGAGCACCACAACTAAAATAGTTGGACCCTGGTGAGCACTGCAGCCTGTGCTCACTATGATGAGCATATGATGCTCATGGGGCACTACGATGCCTGTGTGACTCCCGGCAAGCACCGTAACATAAAGAGAGAGAAGGAAGGGGGTATTGAAAACACAATGTGAGTTCACATAAACCTTCCCTCACAGAGGACTGGTCACATAAGGATGGGACAACTACACCATGCAACACCCTACTAAGAGACACTAGAAAGCGCTTTGTGTGCTATAATGGAATGAACCACCAGATAATGATGAAAGGTCAGAGATGTATCAGCAATAAGAAGCTGCCTTTGGTATAAAGAATGTCTACAGAATATAATATGTAAATATAATTTTACAGGCATAAATTCTCCCTAGAAAAATGACCAAGAATAAAAAAGAAATTACATTTTAAATGTAGCTTAAAAATAGCACCTTTTTATTGGGTCTACAACCAGTAGTGCTGGGAGTGGGGGTAGAGGTAATATAGACCAAATTTAGGGATCCAGATGCCAGTCATGTGTCCTACCATTTGGGCTATATCCTCATTCCCAAGAAAGACCATCTTACTTTAGTCTATATTACATTTTAAAAAACTTGGGGTACCACATCCCACAGTGCTTGGGGGCTACTCCCACTTGTGTTTGGGAGGATCACGAGGTAACAGGGATCAAATCTGGTTCTCCCACATGCAAAGTGTGTGCTCAGTCAGTTGAGCCATGTCTGATTCACAGAAGCAGCACATTTTATTTTAGTGTTTATTTATTTTTTTTTTTTTGGTTTTTGGGCGACATCCAGGCAGAGGTCAGGGCTCACTACTCACTCTGCACCCAGAGATTTCTCCAGGAGTGTCTTTAGGGACCATATGAAGGTTGCAAGGCAAGAAGAGCCCTAACCATTCACTGCACTCTCTCTCCAGCCCAAAAGCAGGTGCTTCATTGTTATTGTTGTTTGTTTCTGGCCACACCTGGCAATGCTCAGTGGTGACTCCTGGCTCTGGACTCAGGAATTACTCCTGGCGGTGCTCAGTGGACCATATGGGATGCTGGGATCAAACCCAGGTTGGCCACATGCAAGGCAAATGCCCTACCTGCTGTACTATCACTCCAATCCCCCAACCCCCACCCCGTCCTCTTGTTTTAGTTGAAATCTATAACATGCAATTGTAAGAAATAACACAAAGTTCTCACATATCCTTTATACAAACTATTCTCCTTTAAAAAGCAATTTGTCATTGTAAGTTAAGAATCTTAAAAATATTCACATCTTTGATCAAGTAATCCCAGTTCTTGGAATCTAGCCTAGAAAAGTAATTCATAGGAAGGAAAAAGTTATATGCATTACAATGTTCATTTGATACCATGTATAAAATATAAATACACTCATAAAATTTTACATAATCATATCTGTTAGACAAAACAGTTCATTAAATGAAAACATATCCACTAGATAGAATGTTCCATAACCATTAAATCACATTCATGGAGATCATGTGGGAAATGGTATAATACCTGTGATTTGATGACTTGATGTTTTCTGAGCTTTGGTGCCAGGATTGAGTCCTTCACACATGAGTGTGTGCTACACTGAGCTACATCTCTGATTCTTAATGTTGATCTTTTTAAAAAAAGATACAGTAGTTTCCCCTTATCTATACTTTTAATTGCTGGTAATATTATGTTGAACGAAATCAAGAATGCACATTCACATAATTCTTATTCCTTGAGTTGTTTAATATTATTACTGGCTCCTATCCACCACTTACTGTGCTAATTAATAAATTAATCTCTAGCATAGGAAAATAGGTACACTAGACTACATGGGCTCGGGGAGTCCTGTGGTGTTAGACAACCATATATGACACATCTCTAAAGAATAAGGTAAGGGAATGGACAATTACTATGAGATGATCATATATGAATTATGACTAGAAAAATGGTACAATGACAATGAGTGTGTGTGTGTGTGTGTGTGTGTGTGTGTGTTTTGAAACAACGAGCTGTGTTCAGGGCTTAGTACTGCTTAGTTTTAGTTATGGCTCTGCACTCAGGGATCACTCCCGGTCAGTTGAGGGACCAAACATAGTACTGGAGAAAAACCTGTTTCCACATACAAGGCAAGTGCCTTACTCCTGTACTATCTCTCCTGCCCCAGTTACTTTTCCTTTCTTTGTCATTGGGGAGGCCAAATCAGGTGGCCCTCAGGAAGGTCACTTCCAGCTGTGGTGGGGACTGTATCTGGTGCTGGGCGCGCACGGGGTGAACAGCTTACAGAGCACACTTCCGCCGGATGAGCCACATCCCCAGCCCCAAAGACAATTTTTACTGTTTCAAAACTTTCTAGAGGACAAATTTTCATTTTAACCTTTGCGCATTTTCCCAGCAGTGGGGAAATCTCCCTCTTCCTACTTCAACCAGGATCTAATTGGAGAAGGAGAACGGAGTGAAAGAGGCCTGCTTGGTCATCCAGTCAGGAACATGCAGGGGGAGACGCGGGGAACAAAGAGCCACTTACTTGGGTCTCCCTCGGGGTGGACCCTGCGGCCCAGGCGCGAACTGCGGAGGGGCTGGACCAGCTTCTCCTGGGACTGGGCGCAGGTCGAGGGCAGCGCACCCCGGGGAGCTGCCAAAGGACTCCCAGAGTTCTTTCCTTTGTCTGGGTTCTTGGACAAAATACTCCAAAGGCTTGTCTTTGAGCCTGAGGGAGGAGAAGAAGCGTCTCTTGGGAAGCTTGCAGGCCTCGGGAAAGCTCTCCTGCAGACTCACTTTCTCCAGGAGAGAGGGCACGTCGTCCAGCCTGCACTGGGGCGCGCTGCTGCAGCGAATATCTTCGAGGACCTGTTGGGCAGACTTCGGTGCGGAAGGCAGAGTCCATAGGGCTGGGGTGCGCGGGCTGGGCGGTCCTGGGAGTCGGGGTGCCCCAGGAGCAGAGGGAGGCGGCACTGCCGGGAGCCTGCGCCCTCCAGTCTTTCGGGGTGCCGGTGGTCCGGAGGCTGAGTGACCGCGCACCACGCGTGGGGCTGGTTGGCCGCCACGGAGGCGGGCTTCCGGCTTGGCCCCGGATTTCTTGCCACCTTCAGAGCCCGGGAAGAAACTACGGATGGCGCTAGCGAAAATCTGCAGAGGAGACTTGGGTGGGGTGACTGTGCGCTCCCGGGAGTCTGCTCAGCTGGGCGGTTCTCACGTGCATCTCGGGCGCCTGGCAGGAGCTTTCTCGGGCTGGGCAGAAGCTGCGAGGGGCAATCCGGCTTCAGCGCCTGTCCTTGGTGGGACTGCGTGGCCCCCGGCCCCCTGTGCATGCCCTCAGGGGCGGCATCGCTCCAATCCAGCAGCCTGTTCTTCTGCTCCGCTGTAAGGACTAACTTCTTCAGGCCTGCTTTCCTCTGCTCTGCGGACTCTGGCCTGCCCTCCTCGCCCCTCCGGCGCTCTGTGTTCCGGCCATCGGGTTCCTGGTTCTCTCCAGCCTGGAGAGGAAGCCTAAGACCCGGCGGGTAGCTGTCCTCCGCTCTCCAGGGCTGTGGGGCTCTGTGATGGCTCCTGGCATTTGCTTCCCAAGGTTCATCAGGGCCGGCCTGGGCAGAGCTGGGTGGCTGCGGGCTCAGGGCGTGGGTTCGACCCAGCCCTCCCTTGTGGACCGCGTCCTGCACCAGTTTTGGGCCATGAGGAAGGTAGATGGGCATTTCCGTGGCTGCTTCATGGGCTCCCACTTGTCTCCCAGTGCTCTGGGTGGAGGGACTGAAGTGGCCCCTGGAGATTTGCAAGGGTTGGTTGTAAGCTGTCACCTAGAGGGGCGGGACCCAGACAAAAAGGAGGCGAAGAGTGAGATGTTCCCAGCACCCGCTGGCCAGGAACCAGCAAAACTCAGCCTCGGCCCCCTCCTCTCCTCAACTCTAGGGTACCGGAAGTCAAGAGCGCTTCTGCCCAGCTGGCTTTCAAGGGCCACTCTTGGCTCCAAGTGCCGGCCTGGTCAGCCTGGAGTCCTTTCCTACCCCTGATCAGCTCGCAGCAGAGGCTGACTGACTGTGGCAGGTCCTGGCAGGGGAAGCAAAGGCACCGATAACTCCTGGGGGAAGGCAGCGCCGGGGTAGGGGGAGCAGAGTGTGGGCTGCACTAGGAAATAGACCAGGTCTCAGGGGCCTGGTTGGGCTTTGGAACCAGTGTGGCACACATAGGCGTGTCCTCCCCAGTAGCCCTGAAACTCAAGCTTTCTCCCCAGGAACTCTAGAGTAGAGCCAGAGGAGACATGCTACTGCTGGGCAGGGCTGGACAGGGCTGGGCAGGGCTGGGCTGGGCTGGGCTGGGCTGGACAGGCCTGGGCTGGGCTGGGCTGGGCTGGGCTGGGCTGGACAGGGCTGGGCAGGGCTGGGCAGGGCTGGGCTATACTAGGCAGGGCTGGGTTGGACTAGGCAGGACTGGGCTGGGCAGAGCTAGGTTGGGTTGTGCTGGGCTGGGCAGAGTTGAGCAGGCCTGGGCTGGGCTGGCCTGAGTTGGGCTGGGCTGGGCTGGGCTGGGCTGTGCTGGGATGGGTTGAGCAGGGCTGGGCTGGGCTGGCCTCTGTTGGGCTGGGCAGGGCAGGGCTGGGTTGTGCTGAACTGTGCTGTGCTGGACTGGGCAGGGCTGTGCTGGCCTGAGTTGGGCTGGGTTGTGCTGTGCTGGGCTGGGTTAGGCAGGGCTGGGCTGGATTGTGCTGGGCTGGGCTGGGCTGGGCTGGGCAGGCCTGGGTTGGGGATGGCTGAGTTTGGCTTATGGCTGTAGAGAGCAGTGTGCAGGGCTTCCACTGACCTTCATACTCTAATTCTAGCCCCAACAAAGTGACTTTTTTCTAGCAGACTGCAACCAGGGCAGAGAACAACATCAGAGGGCTCTATACAACAGCTGTGCCCTGCCGAGCCCTTCCTCATGCCCTCTCTGGCCCTACACTGTGAGCAGGTAACAGGTAGGAGAAACTTGCATCCAAGCTCTCAGCAGCCACCAAAGCACCCGGTCCAGGTCCTTCCCTCTGGGCCTTCCTTCTCTGAGCTGCTCCATGGCCTGTGTGAGGTCCCCAAGGGTTGAACCTAGTGTCTCGCTTCCCTGCACCCCACAATCCTGCTCAGAGACACAAGCCTCAGCACTGAGGGTGGCTGGGAAGCAGCAGTATAAGCTTCCTGTAAAGGGACACGTCACACGTGGCTGGAGTGAACCCAGGACTTGCTCTCTCTGGCCCAGGCTTTACCCTTGGGCTGGCCGTGTTTAGGTTGAACCGGTACTCCTCTCTGTGTCCCTGACTCTACACTTGGGCTGGCTCAGAACCCAGCGGACAGTGAGGAAGTGGGGGAATACAGGAGCCCAGCTCCCATTTTTAACACCTGTGCTGAGCACCCAGAGGCACTTACCTGGGCCAATGGGGAAGCTTCTGGAATGTTCTCTGAGAGACTGCTGGCTGATGAAGGTGGTGGAGAGGAAGACAGGGATGATGAAGAGGACGGAGGAAGGAAAGGAGATGTGTCCTGTGGTGGTGCGGGCACTGCAGCTCTGAGACTCCCGGTGACAGATCTACCCAGGAGAACAGAGGCTCCGTTACAGAACTGTGGCGCCTTATTTTATCATGGAAGGGGAGAAAGGAAAAAGGGGAGAGAGAGATGGAGAGAGTGAAAAAGAGAGGGAGAGAGAGGAGAAAAGATGGAGGGAGAGGAAGAGAGAGATATAGAGAAATATATATGCATACATGTATATATAAATATATATATAGAGAGAGAGGGAGGGAGGGAGGGAGGGAGAGAGAGAGAGAGAGAGAGAGAGAGAGAGAGAGAGAGAGAGAGAGAGAGCTCCTGACAGGCTCGGGCTCCATACACAGTGCTAGGGATAGAACTCGGGTTGACTGAGTACAGGGCCAGTGTTCTGCCTCCTGGACTATCGCTCCGACCCCCAGGAGGAGTTTTTAAGCCAAACTCCAACTTCATGGATAGAGCCGGAGGAAGGAGGTACACACTGAGTCTGAAGTGCAAGGAGGCCCAGCTTGGCTCTTGGAGTAACGCATGTCTGAGGGCAGGGTGCTCGCATGAAGACTGGAGGACCTGGAACGCGTCATGTGAAAACATTCCTGAGCAGTGCTGCAGGGCTCCTTGGAAACGGACTCTGCCCCTGGAGTCACTGTGGGCCTGCCATGGGCTGGTGACCGAATCCACACTTAGTGAGCTCACTCATCCCTAAGCCACTGGGCCCCTGCGGATGCCACTACTTGCCCCCCAGGGTGGGGGGAGCACAGGGGACTCTTAGGAGCAAATCACTGAAGCTTACGAGAGGGGTCTGTGGCCTGAGTTGGAGCAAACAGAAGGCAGCCATGCGCTCAGCGTATGTGAGCAAGGAGCCCCGCTCTGAGCTCAGGGCTGCTGACTCTTTCCACTCACGAGCCCCCCTCTGCCTGCGAAACAGACACGGCAGACATCACCAGAATCACCTGGGGTTAATGACGCAAGTGACTTTGAATGAATCTGGGGTCCTTAAATGCCCAGAAACCTTTGGCTGTTGTCTATTTTTTATGCCCCTCACAGTGAACTATAGATGGATCTCATTCTCCTTCCTGCTCTGTGATCTCCTGAGTGTACACATACACATATGTGCACATGAATCCTGCCTAATCATCTCGGATGGCAAGTATTTAGTTTCCATATTGGGCCATTTCAGGGAATCTGTCCCTAAATGCCCCTGAGCCCTTTCTGACGTGGCCAACTGTGCCTTCCCCCCAGCCCTGCCACTGCCCCAGACTCCGCTGAGCATGGAGCAGGCACAGCTCTGGTGGTATCCAACTATGCCCGCCTTGCTCCCAGATCTCAGCACCCTCTGTTCCCTCCAGGACTCTGAACTTTAGGATTCACCTTTCTTCTTTGCCCAGCAGAATGTGGAAGAAAACTGGCCTGTTTCCTCAAAATGGTGGGTGTAAGGTTTCTCATCTAAGTCAGCCCCAACCTTAGCTGCACCCTAGAAAGAAATTTTTCCCTCGATTAGAGACTGCAGTGAGAAGGCGCTTGCCTTGCGTGCAGCCCTACCTCACCAGGTAGTTAGTGCCCAAACCCAGAGACTGAGACAGAGGCTGAGAGAGAGAGAAAAACAGAGAGTGATAGACACTGAGAGAGAAAACAGAGACAGAGAAAGAGGCTGAGAGAGAAACAGTGACGGAGACTGAGAGAAACAGACAGAGAGAGAGAGAGGCTGAGAGAAACAGTGACTGAGAGAGAAAACAGACAGAAAGAGGCTGAGAGAGAAACAGTGACAGAGATTGAGAGAAACAGAGACAGAGAGTGAGAGAGGCTGAGAGAAACAGAGAGAGAGACTGAGAGAAACAGAGTGACAGACTGAGAGAAAGAGACAGAGTGACAGAGACTGAGAGAGAAACCAGAGACAGAGACTGAGAAACAGTGACAGAGACTGAGAGAAACAGAATGAGAGAAAAACAGAGACCGAAAAAGACACTGAGACAGAATGAGTGAAGAGAGAGAGAGAGAGAGAGAGAGAGAGAGAGAGAGAGAGAGCGCTTTTGGGAGAGGTTCTTCTCTTCACTGCCCAGAGACCAGAGGTAGCTGATGGTGTTCTGACCTGCTTGTCTCAATCACAACCAGGGGGCTTAGTGCTGAGGTCTGAGTTCAGCCACCCTCCCTCAGAGGCCCATAGCCCCACAGGGAAGCCCTCCTGGGGGCTCCCAAGGGGAAAGGAGATCCTGGGAATAGGAGGGAGCGGGCTGGAAGGGCTGCTGGGGGAGAAAGGCTCCCCCTGCGCTGCCCCCCGCCTGGGCTGAGGCTGTGGCAGCTGGCCGGCCTGACACCCGAACCTCCCGTCTCAGCCCACAGTGAAAGGCCCAGGCCTAAAAAGGCAAAAGCTGTGAGTCAGTTGTTGCCCGGCTTCCTGTCCTTGGCCAGAGTCCTGCCAAATTCCTTCTCCTCCTCTTCCTCGCCCCCTCACTCTCTGCTCTGCTCGCCAAGTGCTGTCAGCACACAGGCGACCTTCTCATCCTGAGCAGGTCCTCACCAGCACTGGGCACCCCCTAAATATGTTCTCTTTCACCCCCACCCTGGAGGAGGGCCCCTCTCTCCACACGGCTCACTCACGGGCTTCAGGCCGGGGGTGTGGGAGGCTGGCCTGATGGACAAACTGGGCCTGGGAAGGATGGGAGCTCTCTGGGCTTGGTCTGAGGGGGAGCCTGGAACCCGGCTCCTTCACACTCCTGACACTGAGAAAATGACTTAGCCCCTATGTCCTCCAGGGAGCAAATGTCCCAGGAGGCTGAAGAAGCTGGGAAGGAGCAGGAAGTAAACAGATCCGTACGGCAGCCAGCAACTCACACTGTCACATAGCCGAGTGCCCGGGACACAGTGCTGAGCCCTGCAGTGGGGCTGCCTGTGCACCCAGCTGGGAGGACTCCTCTGGCCCCTGGGCCCAGCCACGCCTTTGCTCCTGGCTCTTCTCCTTTTCCATAAAACCCGAGACCTACCAGTGCTATACTGTCCCTTCACCCCCAGCTCTCAGACTCGGGTGCAGCTTGTGGCTTCGGGTTTCTGGTGCCACAGGAGTGAGAGGAAGAGAACCAGAAGTTTGGCTCTTAACACTTCTCCTCAGGTTTTGCCCTGGCCCTGGTGGTCACGATGGCAGAGGGAACAGGGAACTCCCACAACCCGGGGCTGGCAGGGTTTCTCCTGGGCAAAATGAAAACGAGGGTCCTGGGTAATTCTGGGGAGTTACAACAAGTCTGGACTTCCAGGGCACCCTCCCAGAATAGAGTCCAGGAGAAGCTCAATGCTCCCGAAGTCTTGGGGTGCCCTCTAGGGGCGACAGCCTACCTTCTTAAGCTGGCGCCATCTCCTCCTGCCTTCCTCAGCCTGGTTTCATCTCCTGCCTTCTTCAACCTGGCTCCATCTCCTCCCTAACTTCCCTCAGTCTGGCTCCATCTCCTCCTGCCTTCCTCAGCTCGGCTCCATCTCCTCCTGCTTTCTCAGCTAGGCTCCATTTCTGCCTGCATTTCCTGAAGTCTGTTTGTCCCAAGTGTCTCTCCTTCATTTCTTCATTCACTAGTTCATTTATTCATTTATTCACTCATTCATTCATTTACTCTCATTTATCCACTCCCCATTCACTCACTCGTTCATTCATTCATTCATTCATTCATTCATTCAGGAAAGGCTGAGGCCTCCTCTTGACCAGTCCCCTGCTAGCCATTAGGCCCCCAGGAATGATTTGAACTCAGCTTCCCTCAAAAAGCATGCAAATACATGTGAGGACTAATGTCAGCTCCTCATGACATATTTCTATTAGCTAAAGACACCCGGTCCACCAGGGCATATCCTGAGGGCTGGACTGTGCCCCGTGATGCTCAGGAAAGAAGGCTGGAAGTGTGGACGGAATCTGCAATGGGCAGCCTCAGGAAGCGGCCCCTGGCGTATGTGAGGTGAGTGTGGAAAAGCCTGGCTGGAACACGTGGGACCGTGAGAGTTTCTGTCCCTACACCGACCTCACCACCTGGGCTGCAGGGATATGCCGCAGCACAGATGACACTCCAGAGGTGCCCGTGTCCCAGCCTGACCTGTGCTCCTGGAGGTCTCTAGGACGATGGCTCACTGGCTCTAAGTCATTAATGACTCATGAGAAGGAGATAAGGTTGGAGCAGTGGAGGGGCAGTAACTTTGTATACCAGACACATGAACATTGCTGAAAAATTAGTCAATAAAAGAATTTCCAGATCCAGCTCTCTGAAAGCAAGGTCAGGCGCTGAATCTGGGGGAGGGAGGGATTGCAGGGCAGAGACGGAAAAGAGGGAGAAGAGTGCCTGTGCTGCTCCCAGCACCTCCTTATCAGGGAATCCCTGCTCCATGCTCACTGCCCCAAGGGGCCGCCTCAGCCTTGAGCGCGGTGGCTGCGCCCCCTGGTGCCAACCGGCTGCCTTAGCACCCACCGCAGCTCTGGTCTCTGGCTGGCATAGCTCATTGCTGGGAGGCTGGGAGTGGAAGGAGCTGCTCATAAGGGGAGAGGGAGGAATGGAGGAGGAGAGAGGAGAGAATATGTATGTGCATGTTGTGTGTGAGTGTGCATGTTTGTCTATATATGTTTCTCCTCTCTCTCTCTCTCTCTCTCTCTCTCTCTCTCTCTCTCTCTCTCTCTCTCACTCACAGTTGCTATTAGCAGATGTGGGCACATCTTCCTCCCTTAAAGTGTCCTGGATTACCACAGTCAAATCAGAGAGTAGGGAGCCAGAGGAACAGTACCGCAGGTAAGACCTTGTAAGCAGTTGACCACTTGCAGGAAGCCAATCTGGGCTCTATCTCTGGCATCTCACATGGCCGCAGAGGCTGCCAGGAGTGATTCCTGAGCACAGAGCCAAGAGTAACCCCTGAAACCACCAGGTGTGGCCCCTGAAACAAAAATAAATAAATAAAACAAAAACCCAAACTAATAAAAACAAAACAAAACATTCCCCACAGGTTGAGATATCAGAGGAACGGACGCTTGCTTAGTGTGAAGGGCTCCTGGGATCAAATCTCCGGCACCACCTGAGCACAGGCCACGGGAGCCCCAAGGACTGAGTCAGGAGTAGCCCCTGAGTACAATTAGGGATGGCCCCAAACCCAAAACCAGAAGGGAAAAACATTTAAAGTCCCTGGGCCTCAGTTTCCTCCAGTGTCTCACAAACCTTGGGGTCAAAGGTAGGGTGTGAAAGCGGCCAAGTGCAGAGTGTCAGGAAGCGACAGAGCCCAGCCCCACTGGCCATTGCTCCCACAGGAAGCAATGGAGCCCCACATGCTCCTACTGGCCAGCGATGCAAACCCCTCAGGAGAAGCAGGGAGAGAAGACACAGAGGGAATGAGACCAGCTGACCCCCTCCCCCAGAAGAGCCATAGAAGCCTGCCCACCCGGCTCTCACCCCAGAGCACAGCCCTGCCCACCCCATGCTCACCCCAGAGCATGTGACTCACCCGACCATAAAGCTCTTCTCCAGCTGGGAGTCTGATATTTGCTGGGAGTTGGAGTCTGGAGACTATTGGCTCTTTGTAGAGCTATGTTGGAAAAGCGAAAGGGGCAGAGAAAATGGAAAGGGTAAAGGATGCGCCAATCTGCAGAATAAATAAGATCTTTTCCCTATGACCCATTCATAAAAGTTAATCAACAAATGCTTACAACTAAGACCCTTGCTTCTGGCAGAATGCACTTTAGTGCATTCATAAGACCCCCTTCTTCTCCATTCATCCACCCATCCACCTTCCCACCCACTCACCCACCCATTGGCCCACCCCTCCACCTCTCCATCGACCCACCCACTCAACCATCCACCCACCAGTCACTAAATATTTAGTGAGAACCTAATATGAAAAAAAACATTGCTGTATTTCAGAAAATGCCTCAAATTAGGAGCTGTCAATCAAGCTCATCTACCATTAGTAAGCAGATACACATCCTGCTTACATGTATACACGTGTGTACCCATCACACATACATACATACACATTTACTTTCAGGAGAATGGTTTTCCAAGACTTTTCCTTCCCCAGGTCCCAGGGTGTCAGCACAGAAACCGAGCTGTTCTCACAGAGCCCCAGGACCTGCTCAGGGCTCTGCTCTCCTTCCCTCCCCTCAAAGCAGCCCAACGCTTTGGGGAAGCTCTCACTGAGCCTCCGGGCAGCCACTGCCGTGATCTCTCTTCTGGGCCTGGCTCTACTAGAACCACATTTTCATTTTTGGACTTCCTGGAGTACATGGGCCTGTGACATCTCAAACTCTGCAGCACTGATAAACCAGGAGTGGCACACCAGACTGGACGGGGGCAGCCCATCTTGGTCAACAACAGATAAACGCAGGAGGCTTAACTGCAACGTCTTAGTCGTCTCTCACACAAGGACATAAGGGCTTCAAGGTGATACAAAAATCTTCATTAATTTTCTCCTAAGAAACACTTTTTTGATCATTTTGTTAGCAAATATTTGATAACAGGCAATATGAAATAAATTATTGAGGGCCTGCTATCTAGGCAGGCTTATGGGGTGGTTGGAAAAATGGAGACAATGGGAAAGGGAAGGTGTGATGGTGATGGGATTGGTGTTGGAATATTGAATACTTGTAACAAATCATCATGAACAACTTTGTAGCTGACATTGTTTATATTAAGTATAAGGGGAAATTGGGAAAAATAAATTAAAAAAAAAACACATTTTTGGAAGGCCAGAGACTGTACACAGGAGACCCTCCCCCAGCTGAGCTTTGAGCATTAGCTGAGCAAAATACACATCCCAGAGAGAAAATCAGGTACTGGCCAGGAGGGCGTGAGTAGGTAGCACGTGATGGTCCTTCCCCTTGCGGGACTCTCAGACCATCTGAGAGCTGGGGAGGAGAAATGGGAGTCGCTCACAGCAAGAGGCCTGGGGCCTTGCTGGAAGCATGAACCCATGAGTATCAGGTGTAACAGACAAGGAGAGAAAAGGTATGAAGACCTGATCCAGCCTCCCTCCTTGCTGTGGAAAGTTCTGGGTCTGGGGGCCAGCCCTTACCTGGTTAGGTGTCAACCCAGAGGCTGTCTTTCCTTGGGACTAGGTCCCCAACTCCCTTGATCTTTGTCCCACCCCAAAGGGAAGTTGGTGCCCCTTAAACAATGACTCCCCACCGTGGCAACCACCTTTCTGCTTTCTGTGCCCTGGGCACTGACCCTTAATACTCGACTTCTGTCATTTAGCAGAACACCTTTAAGGTTCAGTCATGTTACAGCCAGTGCCAGCGTGCCCTTCCCTTCCAAGGAGCCATGCCATTCTGCTGTATACTTGGGCTGTGGACAGACTGTGGCGAACCATTCACCAGCCGATAGGCAGTGGCTTGGTTTGCTAAGCCATGGCAAACCAAGCGCTTGCAGACGCTCCTCTCTATTGCCTTGGTTTGCTAAGCCATGGAGATGCTCCTCTCTGTTGCCTTTCCGGCCCACAGGCCTCCCTTCCATATTCAGGGCCCTGAGCATGAGGGTGCCTGGGTACATTCTCACCACTATAGCATCAATACGAAGGGCAGGAAGGACCAACACAAGGCTATTTCAAGGAATACAAAACACAGCTGGTTCCCGTCTGTGGAATTGATATTTTATTTCTTTCTGTTCATCTGAAGAGGGCACTTTTAGAACTCTTGCTACGCGACACACTAGAACTGAGGGACTAGCCATTCCTTCTGGGGCAGAAGACGTCATTTTATGGCCATAAACTGGAACTGGAAGTGTCCTTCGAGGCAGGTCTGGGAGCAGGTGGCCCTCCTAGCCCTTACCGCCCATGCCTGGGAGAGCACACACATTGTCCACATGCCCGGTTGCATAGGTGTGTGTTTCTCTGCTTGGTCTCCAGAGAGGCTACTGGAAGTTGCTGTCCTCTGAGTGTGAGCTGAGGCCTCCTTGCCAGCAGGTCTGGGCCTACTGAGCTGGGCCTCTGAAGGTCAGCAGCTAGGAACCTGCTACTTCAGTGAGATGTTTCCCATCCCCTCAGTGAAGGAAGTGTCTTGGAGGGTGTTTTCAACTGTCTGCCGGGGACCCAGGTATCAGACTGAAGTTTGGTGCTGGGTCAGCTTGGAGGAGAGACTGCAGTTGGGAACACACCAGCTAAAGGAGTGTGGGAGGTGATAGAGAGGTGATGGCATCCTTGAAGAGATGAGATGGTCCCCGAGGCTACTTAAAAAAAGTGGTAAAATTTATAAGAGCTAAAAATGGCGATTTTTTAAGCAGAGCTCAGGGACACTGAGCACATTCACTGCTGTGCAACCAATCTCACTACTCTCCCTCCCTAGGACTGTCCCTCACCCCTAACGGAAGCTGGTCCCACTAAACATTAACTCCCCATCTGCCTCCCTGCCCTGGAAGCCAGCATTCTGCTTTCTGTGCCCTGAGCACTCACTATCACTATCACTATCACTATCACTATCACTATCTCCCGTTGATCATCTATTTGCTAGAGCGGGCACCAGTAATATCTCCATATGTCCTGTCTCAAGCTAGTAGAACCCAAAGGCATCCGCTTGCTCCAGGAACATAAAGAGCCTCAAGTCATTATATTAGGTTGTGGGAATGACCTAATATAAATGTTACTGGTATTTGGCATATCAAATATGACACGAGCAGCTTGCCAGACTTGCCGTGAGCTGGAGCTTTCTGCTATGACGTGGTATTGGAGCACTCACTACCCAACCTATTTCATTTAGCAGAACAATCAATCACGTTATAGCCAGTGCCAGTGTGTCCTTCCCTTCTGAGGAGCCACACCATTCCACTGTATGCTTAGGCTGTGGACAGACTGTGTCTATCCATTCACCAGCCCATAGGCAGTGGCTTGGTTCGTTCCTGTGGGACAATGGCCCAGGAAGCTGCAAGTAGAGCCACACAGAGCAGGGGTCTTCCTAAAGTAGTATCTAGTCTGGTCGGATGCTCCTTCTGCTCAGGAATAGAAAGAACCTGAGCAGGTGAGAACTGGGACTGATGTGAGTTTATCCCACACAACACCAAGCCTTCATGATCTGTGGATGCACTGAGCGTTACCAGAAACACAAAACACAGTCCTCAGACTGCAGAGCAACCTGATGATGTGGTCTGCCAGGTCACCAGCAAAATCCTGATGGATAACGAAAAGTCAGCTGAAGAATACTCAGAAGTCATGCTCAGGGACCATATGGGATGCTGAGGATGGAAGCCAGGTGGGCTGCGTGCAAGGCAAACGCCCTCCCCACTGTGCTATCGCTCAGGCAGGCACAGAACTTCCTTATGTCGCTTACGTGCCCTGGCCACTAAGGAGAAGGGAGGAAAGATAAGAGGAAGGAAACAAAGACTCTGGGGAGGAGGCTGGAGTGCAGGGGTGGACGCTGGTCAGGCAGTAGCCAGCGGAGGCAGATCTGAGTTCACTGCAAGGGCGAAGCCTTCCTGGTCAGCACCACAAAAGACACACACACACACACACACACACCAGAAGGGTGTGTGTGTGTGTGTGTGTGTGTGTGTGTGTGTGTGTGTTTAAGCTCTGGTGTGTGTGTGTTTAAGCGTGTTCTATGACTTTGCCTTTACACTACTTTCCCCACTAGTTTATGGGGGGTTTTGTGCCTCAAGACGTGGCCTTACCACACCCCAAAGCGTGGTTGTGGGTTGTGGTGCTATCGCCAGGGGTGCACCCTTTAGCCGCAGAGTTTGCACACGTTTGCTGCAGGTCACGCCTTTCCTAGTCTCACACTCACACACATTCGGGCTGTTCTGGTGCAAACGCCTAGTCGGGTGCTCATATTCACGCTCCCTGGGGACTTGTGTGTGTGTGTGTGTGTGTGTGTGTGTGTGTGTGTGTGTGTGTGTGTGTGTGTGTGTGTGAGACATTGGCCTCAATGGTGCTTACATATATTTAGTAGTATCTCAAAAGGTTGCAGGGGTCAGTGGATTTTGGGGGTCACAGTCAGTTGAGTGGTAGCACACTCTTAGCCATGCCAGCTTTTGGGGCCCAAACTGTCTGATTTTGGGTTCAAACCTGGTCTTCCTGTGAAACCAACTCTGGCGGCAATTTTACTCGCAGCCACCAGAGGGTGGTGCAGGACAAGTTAGACGCTGTCTAACTTGACAGTGGCTATAAGGTGAATTGGTTCCTAAAGGACAAGTACCTGTTAACTGAACCCAAACACTCAATCTATTAAAACAAGCTGAGCCGCTAAAGAGAGCTTTCTCCGCTGCGTGGGCGCATCGAGCACCAAGACACACTGCCTAGAGCTACAAGACCTCAGGGAAGCCCTCAGCCTGTCTGTCTGGCCACGGTTGGCTTAAGGATGCGATGGCACAGGTGTGCAGTGAAACCCATTCACTAATAGATGCATCCATCAATCACCTCGGCAGAGCCAGCGGTGTGGGTCCTAAGTCCTGAGCACGCGCAGTGGCTCAGTGGCCCCTGAGGCCCCTGTGCTGCCCGGTGGCGCTGCTCTAATAGCCCTGAGCCGAGTTTGCTCACGTGGTGGTGGTGGTCGTGTGGGGGTACAGAAGGGGAAACTCACATAAGAGGCAGGAAGTGACTGTCACGGGCAGGCAGGAGGGATCCCCTATCTCTGTCTGCCCGTGACAGTCACCAGACAGCCCCAAATCCCTGCTCGCACATGAGATCCCAAAGCGCCCCGGGAGGGGGCCAGAAGGGTCCCTGCTCACCGTGCATAGCTTTGGACTCCTCAGGGCCCTGGGGAGACGGTGCCTTGCCAGGGGTCTTCCCCAGGGGAGCCATGCGGGAAAGCGTGTCCGGTGGGGGGGAGAGGGCTCCAGCTGCCGGTATTCCTCCTCGCAGGGGTCCACACTGGAGGCTTGGCTGCCCCTGTGGTCAGACTCGGAGTCGGAGCTGGAAGAGGGAAGGAGAGGGACTGAACTTGGAGCCCCGCCTCCGCCGTCACCTGCCCCGCCCACAGCACCTGTCCGTCAGGCCTCCTGCAGCCCTCAGGGCTTGCCCAAAACCCAGCCTCGGATTTGTTATGACGGTGCCCCTCACCCCTCAAACCTGTGTCAGGTCCCAGCTTAGCCTCAGCTGCCACCACACATGGGGTCTTTCAACAGCTAAGTTACAATGAGGTCCTGGACTGGGACCCCAACCCATAGGATGCATGTCTTACAGGAGTGCATGTCCTTACACGTGGGCACAGGCTGCACAGCAGAATGGCAATGCAGGAGCTCGCAGCCGGCCTCCCACAATCCCTGGAGCCAGACCTGGAGGAGTCCCCTGTCTGCACCTGGCTAAGCCTTCCATGCCGCGGGAAACTGCCCTGCTGGCTAGTGCCTTGGGGGTTGGGGACAGCCTGAGCACAGGAGCACGGCCACCCCTCCACTGACCGCTGGGGCTCCCTGGAAAGGCCGAGCTGTCCTCACTCCTCTGCCGTGTGGCTCCTCTGTGCTCTGGCTGAAACAGGCTCATCACTGGGGACTGGGACGCCAGGGGAAGTCAGGGGTCAGCACTGACCCTCCCTCTTAAGGGCCCAGCAGGGAGGGGAGGCTGGCGCCAAGGCAGGGGAGACTGAGGCCCAGTGGCTCCCATGCCTTGGCGTTCCCAGCCGACAGCCAGGCCCGCTATAGCAGCAGAATCTATTGGCCCAAACCCATGGACACCAGAAGAATCACCCCACCTAGCCCAGTGCAGGGTGTGAGCAGTTTACCTTCGGGACAGTGTGTTCTTAGCATGATGCTGGAACAGAGGAAGGCCCACAGCAGGAGATAACAAGTCTCTTATCACGATACATACATGATCTTTCCCCCCTACCCTTACAACCTACTCTGACACATGCCCTGTGGGAAAGGTCTTCATGTCACGAGGGGCACTGCCATGTGCCCAGGCTCAGCCACCATGAGGACTTGGTGCCCAGTGCTAACTCGGAGCTGGTGCCCAATGTGACGCGGAGGGCAGGACGGGGCTGGCAGAAATACCCGTCAGGACTCCCTCTTCCATCTCCCTGTCTCCAGGCCAGGCCATCATGCATCTCCCTTGGGCAGGTGACAGCCCCCAGCGACCCTCACTGTGGCCCCCAAGGACTCTGAAGGGGCCAGGGCCTTTCCTGGGAGCAAAGTTGCCGTCTGCTCCCTACTGAGCACGCCCTGGTCCAGACGTTTTACGCATGTCTGTGTGTGCACTGAGTTGATGGCTCCTGAGGGGGGCAGAGCATGATTCTCCCATCACAGAGCAGACCAAGGCAGAGAGGCCTCCCTGCTGGGGCGCAGACCCCAAACACTGTCCCCGTGGCAGCCCCAACTGGCAGCCTGAGCGATGAGCATACCTGCTGTCATCGCTGGTGACCAGGACACACACGGCCAGCACATCCTGCCCAGCCACGTCCTCTCCAGGGCTGATCCTCACGGAGGTCCACTCGGAGGGCACTGCAGAGGTGACCGCACCTTCTTCATCCCCAGACTCGGCTCAGAGATGCTCTTGGGCTTCTTGGGGGAGGTCGGCTGATCTGCTGAGAGAAAAGGCTCTGGAGAGAACGGCGGGAAGGGGCAGCATGCGGGCACCTGCTCAGGGAGGCTCCTGCGGGAGGGTCAGCGCCTGGGCAGAGGGAAGGTCAGCTCAGACATGTCCTCCAGCACCAAGCTCCTGGCTGCAGTGTGCAATGCAGAAACACACATATTCTCCCCATCAGGCCCAAAGGAGGGGCCCGAGATGTGGAGTGGCTCCACCTTGGATCCATGGCCTCTGAAACCATCATTGCTCAAGGCGGCCGCCTGCCTGCCTGCCTGCCTGCCTGCCTGCCTGCCTGCCTGCCTGCCTGCCTGCCTGTCTGTCTGCCTGCCTGCCTGCCTGACAGGCCAGGGGCACACCTGCAGCCTTCCTCCCAGAGGATGTGAACCTCACCCTCTCACCAGCCACTGCCCTACCCTCCTGTGCACCTCCAGAACTGTTTAGCCAGCTCCCTGTCTCCTCTCTGCCTTTCTCTAGTGCCTTTCGCTGGTCTCACTTGACCCCCTGACCTCTGGATGTTGGCCGGCTCCAGCCTATTGAGGTCTTTGGATTCTCCTCCCCACGCCTGGCCTTAGGGCTTTCAGACTGTGACCCCTGAGACAAGGCTGCCTCTTTGTTTCTCTCTCAAACCCCATGTCCCCCGACTCTGGACTTGCTGGTATCCCTGCTCACTCATCGCCGTGAGGATGTCTAACAGTTGGGCTCAGCTCCAGGCTGAGCCCCCACTGCTCCCAATGCCACCTCCCACATAGCCCTCCCCTCCCTGGAACGAGCAACGCCGGTCTTCGGGGACATAAGCCACACTCCTCATGGCACCCTGGACTTCTCTTGGTCTTTCTGTCCTCAATTCATCTCCAGATCAGGCTCAATTCATCACAATAGCTTGACGTTCAAGCTAGATCTAGAGTCCGGTCATCCCTCACCACATTTTCTGCTACCCTTCCGGCCCCTGCACTCATCTGGATTACAGATGGCCTTCCCAGGCCATGCCCACATCCCCCATTTCCCATGGCAACGTTAGTGACTCACTTAGAGTGGAGGTCAGGCAGGGCCCTCGACTCAGCATGCTCGCCTGGTCCTGGGCTCTTCTTGAGCCCTGACTCCCTGATCATGTGACCTTTCTGACTCCCTTCCAGTCCCCGGCAGGACTCTGTACCTGCAAACCTTTGGCCAGAGGTGACCTCGATGTTACCCCTCCTCCTTTCCAAACTAACCCACCCCAGCACACCCCTTTACTTCTATTCACAGCACATCTCTACTTTTGACAGACCATAAAATAATTTGTTATTGTGTTGAATATCTCTCTCCCATGATTAACATGTAAGAAGTACCTGGGGTGGGGTGGGGGGGTATTGGGCTTGCAGCGCTCACGGCTGCTCTTGGCTCTGTGTTTAGGAATCACTCCTGGTAGTACTCAGGAGACCATATGTAGTGTTGGGCTCACTGGGGCCGGCCACATGCAAAGCAAGCACTTTACCTCTTAGACTATCTTTCGGGCCCTGTGTCTGCTTTACTTGTTGCAAGAATTGTGCCTGAAATTCAGTAGATGCTCTATCAATATTTGTGGAGGAATGATTGATTGAAAGAGGCAAGTCCCAGCTCGGCTCCTGAACACTGACTATCTGCGGGTCATTTCCCTAGTCATGGCAGAAGTGCCCTTTCTGTTCCCTCTCCTCTGCCCTCCTCTTTTCTGTGAACCTCCCCCCCCAGTCCACCGACCAAGGATTGAACTAGGGTCTGACAACTGAGAGGCAGAGCTCTACTACTGAGATACATCCAGGACCCTTAAGAAACTCACCTTCAACCCTAGTCCGCGCCCTGCCCCCAAACAAGCTGGCATCCTACCTGGCATGCTCTCCCAATCTTCTGGGGAAGATCTGGCATCATGCCCTTTCCCCAGCTCTGGGCCCCCACTCCTCCACCTCAGTCTACTGCATCCTGGTACAGCCTCTGAGACCTCTTTCTTGTTTAACCTAATTCACAGACTTTGGGGTCTTCCTTTATGCTATCATTCCTCCTTGTTCCCTTTTAAGAAACATAATGCCTAAATAAAATTTAAATACCATCGTATGCATCTGTATGAAGATCACAGCAATTCAAGCTGCAAATCTGATCTGGTCTAATCTTCTGAGACATTTGGCTTCATGGTTTTCAAGACAGAGGCTAACTGGTTAGTAAGTGGTGGGGTATAATCAGTTATGGCCTTTAAAGAAATAGTTTGTGATAATTTTCTTGTATCTCTGTAAAGATTTCTTCATTTTGGTTACCAGATAGTACAGTCACTGGGGCACTTGCCTTGCACATGGCAGACTTGAATTTGATTGCAGATACCTGACCTGGATTTGATCCCTGGTATCCCATAAGGACCCCAGAGCCCTGCCAGGAGTGATCCCTGAGTGCACAGCTAGGGGGTCAGCCCTGAGCACAGCCAGGTGTTAGAAAACTATCCACAATTCCTTCTGAAATATGTCTCAAATTTAATTATCAACATTTGTGCTTTAACAGTTGGTAAAACTAGTTAAAAGTCAGAATGTCCTTCTGTCTTACATAAGTGCAAAGACTGAAGTCCTAAACACAACTTCCTGGTGGCTAATATTAACATTGCATGCCTCCCTCTATTAAGATTCCCACTATACATTGCACATGACAGTGCCATTCATCCCAAGAACGATAGCTGTGACTAGACCCCACCTCATAGATAAAGGGAAAAGACATCCACATACTTTCACATACGAGGAAGTAAAGTATCATGTGTCTTAATAGTTGAACTACAATGAATAGTATTTCTCAAAAGCTCAAACAGGGCTCAGGTAAAAGGTTGCATCACGGGGAGAAAGGGACTCTCATCCACTGTTGGTGGGACTGTTGACTGGTCCAGCCCTTTTGGAAAACAATATGGACATTCCTCCAAAGACTAGGTATTAGCTCCCATTTGACTCAGCAATACCACTACTGGGAATATACCCTGGAAACCCAAAAAACACATAGCACATAGCAGAAACACTATCTGTACTTCTTTATTCATTGCAGCTCTATTCACTATAGCCAGAATCTGGAAACAACCTAAGTGTCCGAGAACAGAGGACTGGTTAAAGAAACTGTGGTACATCTACACAATGGAGTACTATGCAGCTGTCAGAAAAGATAAAATACACCTGCAAATGGATGGACATGGAGACTATCATGCTGAGTGAAATTAGTCAGAAGGAAAAGGACAGATACAGAATGACTGCATTCATTAATGGGATATAAATATATACCAGTGTTCTAAGTGTGGGAAGTGGTAATGTAAGACTAGAACTCACCATTGAATATACAGAAAGAGACTTACGTGATAAACCCTAAATGTCAATAGGGCAAGTCACAATGTGTAAAACAAGAGAGAGATATAGAGACAGAGACAGAGATAGAGACAAAGAGAGAGAGAAAGAGAGGAAAATAAAAGGTGCCTGCTATAAGGCAGGTTGGGGTTGGGGGGGGAGGGAATTTGGGAACATTGGTGGTGGGAATGGGGCACTGGTGGACGGATGGGTGCTGGAACACTGTATGACTCAGAACCAATTATGAACACTTTTGTAATTGTATATCTCAAGGTGGTATAATAAAAATTTAAAAAGGTTGCATCAGGGCCACCTACCCTCAAGGTGCTGCAGGTGTAGCTGTGGTGCCCAGCTGCATGGGCAGGTGGCAGACAGGAGATAGGCTTGTCTACACCCCCAGGGCTCTGCCCTGTGGGCCTTGGATGGTGGATGGTCTGACATAGGAAAAGACTGGGCCCCTTGGGATAAAGCCAGAGCTTGACAAGCTACCCATGATGTATTTGATATGCCAAAAACAGTAGCAAGGGACAGACCAGATGTACAGCTGCACTGCCCAGCCCATGTGGAGCAGCCCATGGAGTCTCTGAGGAATTGGCTAGTCCCTGGCTGAGACCAATGCAGCACCGAGGGTAAAGCAGTCATGTGGGGGGAAACCACACTGGCCGGAATTGGAGCAGGGACTTGGGCTCCTCCCTCTCCATGCCAGCGGACGTGGCTACAGGATCACAGCCTCCACAGCCAGATGAATTGGACAAGGGGCAGACCAGATGCACAGTAGCTGTGACAGTGCACAGCCACTCAAGAGGCTTAGATAACAAAGTAGTCTCGACCAGGTCCTTCCCAGGATCTTTGACATCTATACACCATAATAATCATTATAGTTGCAACAAACTGGGGAGGTTGATGGGGAATGAGGAACTATTCATGTCACCCTAGAACTCACTACTGAATATACACATAGATAATTGCATTATAAACTGTAAGGCAAGTCACAAGGTGTAGGAAAAGAGAAAGAGGAATACAGAGACAGAAATAGAGATAGAGAAAAAGATGAGAGACTCAAACACACAGGGGGGAGAGCTGCCATCCAGCTCTCCCCTAGCTCAGCTGAACATGAGGCTCCCAGGAGGCAAGATGGGTTTTGGGAGTGGGCCCATCACTTCTGTAGGGCCTCAGAAGCAGCCAGATGAGACTCGATCACCATAATAGCCGCCATTATCAGGGTCCGGACCCCACAGCTCATTAGATCCCATGCAAGAGAGATGCTGATCTCAAGACCAGCTCAGAGCAGCCGAGTTCGAGCCCAGGTATGCGGCTCTTGGAGGTGGAAGTCACTGGGTATTCCTGGAGATGGAGCTGGAGTTCCCATTCCCCTCTCTGACCTGTCCCAGAGGCCTAATTGCTCTGTCCATGAACTGCCATCTGCCTCTCCCTAGCTTAGCTGACCATGAGGCTCCCAGGAGGCAAGATGGGTTTTGGGTGTTGGCCCATCACCTCTGTAGGGCCCTCAGAAGCAGCCGGATGAGACTCGCTTACCATAATAACTGCCATTTTTGTGATCCAAACTCCACAGCTCATCAGAACCCACGAAGAGAGATGCTAATCTCAAGAGCAGCTCAGAGCAGCCGAAGTTCGAGTCCAGGTTGGCAGCTCTGGGAGGCGGAAGTCACCGGGTCTTCCTGGAGATGGAGCTGGGGTCCCCATTCCCCTCTCTGACCCATTCCAGAGGCCTGGTGGCCCTGCCCATGAACTGCCTCAGGGCTCTTGGCCATAATGCTGAGACTCAGACACATGGGGGAGAGCTGCCATCTGGCTCTCCCCTAGCTCAGCTGACCATCAGGCTCCCATGAGGCAAGATGGGTTCTTGAAATGGGCCCATCACCTCTGAAGGGCCTCAGAAGCATCCAGATGAGACTCGCTCACCATAATAGCCACCATTTTTGTGGTCCGGACCTGATACATCAAACTAGAGGAACCAATCATGTTCTAGAATATATTATAATCTACAATGTGTAAGAAAGGGAAGCGAGAAAGAGAAAGAGAAAGAGAGAAAGGAGATAAAGAGCTTGCCATGGAGGTAGGCCTGGGGAAGGGGAGGGAGGTGGGGACATTAGTGATGGGAGATGGGCAGGGGTGGAGGGATGGGTGTTGGAACACTGTAAAACCAAAATTCAAACATGAACATCTTGTAATTGTATATCTAACGGTGGTATAATAAAATATTTAAAAAATAAAATAAAGTCGCATAAAAATAACAGTTCACACACCATTTCTTGCTCCTCTGAAGTATACTCATTACTTTTCTATGTCCTTTCACTTAGCTTTAAGCATGAAAATATGACAATGAAGAGCACCTATAAGCTATTTCCTAATATTTCTACTAGAAATTCTGATATTTACAACTTGTTGTTAAATATTTCCATGTGTTTAGCTTCTTTTGTATGAATTGTCTTTTATGAATTCTGCTGTTTTTCCCTACCATGTATATCTCACATGCTTTTGTATCAATTATTCATTGTTTTGTTACACTGCAGGATTGATCTCTTGTGCTACTCTCTGCTGTAAGGGCTGCGTCTCTTGTCAAATCTCTTCCCACGCTTTCCCATTCATACGGGTTTGCTCCAGCACAAAATCTTTGGTACCAATGAGAGTGCTTAATAAAGGTCTGCTGTGTTCTTTACATCTGTGAGGTTCCTCCCCGGTGTGATAATCTGATGATGAGAAGGCTCAGGTGTAGATAAAGTCTGCTCAGGAACTGTCCCTCTTTCCTATCTCACCATCCAGCCTTCTGGTCAACCCAGATGTTGGTTCTCCTGCTGCCGCCTGGGGTCTATATGCGTCTTCTCTCCACCCCATCACCCCAACCCCTCTCCCTCCTGGGACATGTTATTTACTCACTTTGCCATCTGTGAAGAAGACTCAAGAAAATTAGATTTTTATGTGAATTGCCTTCTGTTTTCAAATATTATTCATGAAATATAAAACAAGTCTACCCTTCTCATGAGCTCTGTGCCCCTGACACATACTCCCCCTTTGCACAGAGATCTGCTCACTTCTGGGCTGGTGTGTCTGTGGATGGGAAGCTTTGAGGGGTTGGGGTTATCGCTGGAGGCTTAGCTTTATATAGTAATGACAGCGGAGGTTACTTTCACTGAGAATTGTGTTTCCTACGTGGTGAGTTTTTTCATCCACACTCAACCTCCCAAGAATCTGAATCTCATCCCCATTTTGCTGCTGAAAATGCACCAAAAAATCCTGATATCTGTGCTCATTTATGATTCCATTGGTTGGATGGGGACCAGGCTGGACATCTGTGGCCAGATCTGGACCCCAAATGAATGCCAAAGCCTGTGATCTTTACATTGGAGGTTGGGCATGCCCAAGCCTGGAATGTCACTTACTCATCACTCTGTCCCTGTAATGAAGCTATGTTTCATCCTGTCACCTCACAATCACTGTCACTAGAGGAGGTGGGATGGGCGTCTCTGATCTGGTGACAGACTGGGTCACAAGACTTGCTTTGCTGGGTGAAAGTTGGTGGAGTGTTGGCCTCACTTGGCCTTGCGGTTCAACCTCTCCATTCACATGCTTGCTGGCTTGCCCTGAGAAGACCCAAATGCCTCTTCAGTCTGAAGTCCCTGGTTGTGGACACAAGGCACAGCTCTGGAGACAGCCTCTTGCCTAGAGCTCTTCCCAAGAGTGCCCAGGCGACCCGGCCCCTAAGGCTGAGTCAGATCCCCTAGTCATGTGCCAGAACAACAGATACTACAAGATACTGGATTTAAAAGGCTGTTTGCCCAAAGATGCTGTAGCAGAGATCAGCTAAAGTGCAGCAGAGAGCTAAAGTGCAGCAGAGCCTCGTGTGAGTCTGTGAGCTCACACGAGTACCTGTGGCTCCAACAGATGCTTACTCAGACCCTGCCAATCCCAGGACTAGAGATGAAATAGCCATGGTCTCTACCTTCATGGGCGTTTTCTCACCTGCCAAGAGAAGGCCTGTATGTAAATATTTGTTTTATGAACCAACCCACCAAAGAGTGTGGTTGAGGTGCTGGGAAGAGAGCACTTAGTCAGTGGCACATCTTTAGTGGAACCCCAGCTCCATCTGTCACGGTATGCCCCCTTGATCTCTGGCATCACATGGCCCATGAGAACTGTGGCATAGCCAAGCACAGTTATGGTGGCCTAATTGATGAAGCCTAGCTAAGAGGGGAACCAGGCCTCCTGATTACTTCTTAGAAGGTCCCCTTAAGTCACCCCCCCAAAAAGTGTGGCTAAGACAAGGAAAAAGATCAGGGGAAGGAGAAATCACTTCTTTAGAATAAATGCTTTGGGTCATTGGTACCTACTTAACTGGGCTGAATTTGACTACGATTTGAACAAGCAGGCAAGAGTTTGGGATTTCATGGGATGGACCTCAGCTGGTAGAAGTTGGTGCGAAAACATTACTCTCAGCATGTGATGGAAATGAAGTGGGCATGAGGATAAGACAGGAGACCTTTGGGAAACTATCAGCTTCCAAGCAAAGGGCCTTGCATGGCATGGTGAAGGTTGGCTTTCACTATAAGACTCACTGTTTGAAAGGTTGGAAGGCTTTGTCAGGTGTACCTCGTGGAAAGCTCCCTCTCTCTGGTGGCAGAGTGGCAGTGGATGAGAGGACCCGTGGAAGAGAACAGCAGAAGACTCTCATTCAGCAGAAGAGATGACCAAGGGAAGGAGGAACTGGGGACAGTCTCATGGGTGAGGCAGGCAGCTACTGGCAGTGTGGTGAGCAGATCCCACAGGAAAGGACCGCCACACTCACAGCCCAGGTCCTGCCTTCTTTCCCTCCTCCTGTGACAGTTTCTCTAGCAGGGCTGGATGGGGGTGGGTCAGGGCTCAGACCCACTCCCTGGGCTGAGCAGGAGCATGTCTTGGTACCACAGGAACACAGGACACGTCTCCACATCTATGGAAGTTCTAGAGGTCTTGGGGACGAGATTTACAGGAACAGAAACCAGTATTTCCTCTGGTCCAGAAGAGTGTAGGCCCCACTTCTCCAATCCACCCCAAGACCTGGCCCACAGCTGGGTCTGAGCTTCAAAGCCACAAATTCTCCTCTTGTGCTTCTACTTCCAGACACGTCTTTCCCTGCTCGAAGAGGATTCCCAGACAGACTAAGGGCACCCACCCCAGGTCAGCATCGAGTGTCCACGTGCCTGCTCAGCTCCTTCCTTCCACTCAGCATCTCTGCTGCGTGACTGTGGTCCCAGTAGAAGGGGGCCAGTCATCAGCCCCATTCGATCTCTGTACTGAAATTCCCCCAAACTGAAAGCACCCCAAGTCACAGCTTGAAAGATTCAAACCTCTAACATGAGCATCTTCAGCTGAAAAAACATAGGTAAAAAATGAATAGAAGAGCGCACCGCCAAAGTATCCATCACAACTTCCCACCCTCCACATGCAGCGTTGCCTCCAAAAGAACAGCATCAGCAGAGAGTTAAAAGAATTCCATGTGCTTGGCCCCCTTCAAAGCAAACTTTGATTGTTACTGAAGCTCCTTCATGGTGACAGAGCACATGAAAAGGTAACTGTTCTGGGTTAGAGATTTTTTTTTGTTGCAGAAGATACACTTCTGATATTCTCCATGAACTCTGTGACCTATGAAAGCTAGCATGCACTTTGCCCTGGATAGTGGAGGGCACGTTCAAAATTAGTTCAACCGGTTATGGAACAATGCATCTCCACTGGACCAGAACATTCTAGCTTTATCTATTCTTTCATAAAGGAATGGTTGGAAAAGCAAAGCAGAGCTCTTTTAAATACTTTTTGGGGGCGCACACATGCTGCAGGAGCACACATGCTGCCTGAGCCCACGTGGCCGAGCACATGTGGTGCCCGAAGCACGTGTATTGCCCACATCTCCCCCTCTTGAGATGTGTACTCGCTCTCTCTCCCTCCCTCCTCTCTCTCTCTCTCTCTCTCTTTCCCTTCTCCTTCCCTTTCCTAAAACCTCCTTAATAAAACCTGTTTTACTTAAAAAAAAATAAATGCTTTTTGGAAGATTTGGTGGACTTTGTCTCCTCAAACTCCAGAAGTAAGAGTTAGCTATGATCACGGCTTTTAAAAGGGACTTTCAATGTGTTGCAACTAAAGTTTGCTTCTTCCCGTTAGTTCCATGCATCGGTAAGCAAATTCAGCTAAATGGATTGATCACGTGAGATGGCAGTGTGGCAAACTTCAGCTTTAAAATATTTCGTCTGCATGAACATTCCTTCCAGCTGATGAAAAATTCCAGGAGTTCTTAATGAATTAAAGCCATGTTTGCCTGAAGAATCCAGTGAAGTTCCTGACTGGTTCGAAAAGAATTATGTGCATGGTAGGATAGCACTTATGCAAGAGGCTGGTGTTTGGTCACCAGCACTCTTTCTGTCTCCACATGGGTGCATGCGTGATAGATTTGTGTGTCCCAAACAACGCTGATGCATGACAAGGAAGATGGAAAAATTCATAGGAAGTGCTTATGTCAGTGTGTATCAAATCATAGAAAAATTCAAAAATAAGAGCACTGCCCCTGGCAGAATATAGTCTCAGAAGAGAGACTACACTAAAAGGAAAAGCAGCTGTGGGTGATGCCAGAATCTAGAGGTCATGAGTATGAGTCAGCTCCCAGGTACTGCCTGGCATCTGCACATGAGCTAGTCCTGTAAGAGTTTTTCACGTACTGACTTTTAAATTGTATTGTTTTTAGACTTTTTCACCATTGCAGTTGAGCATTTTCAGCAACTATTTTATAATTCCTTATTCGCTCATTTTGGCATCATTTTCCATATGAAAGGTGAAGATTTGGGCAAGACTTTTCCATTCTTTGTTGGGTTCGCTTTGGACCTTTTACCTGTTCATGGGGTGCAGCTCCACATTGATTCCGTGTCAGTAGTGTGTGTGTGTGTGTGTGTGTGTGTGTGTGTGTGTGTGCCTGATTTCTTCAATAAAAGAAGAAACTTCCTCACCAAGTGAGAAGACCTTCTCAATACTTCATGAAAACGGTGCTGCCCTTTTGGGTAAATTCACAGAAAGATAGCATTTCTCCTGATGAATGGACTGGTTATGTGACACAGCAGCGTAGCAAACTTCAGTTTTGTGACAACTTCAACATGTTTTATTGTGGTGTTTCAGTCATGCTTTTCTCAAATAAGTCCCTTACATTTATTTGCTCACCAGTTACTTCCTGGATCAAACCCAGGGCATCACACAGTGAGGCATGTACTCTTACCACTAAGCCACATTCCTGGGCCCCCTTCAGAAATGCAAATAAATGTCACTTAAAGGATTTAAAAATTTACCGTCTCAAGATTTTAACCTTTCACGGTGATGCTTGGGAGGATTTGAGACTTTAGGGATTTTGATCTTTGGAGACCTCCACTTCAGATGGTGCTGGGATAGGACCCAAAGCCCAGGGGCAGAATGTGACATCCAGAAAGTGACTTAGCCTGGGCCATCCCTGGGACACAGTGGCTGTGGCCAGCCCCAGGAGAGGGACCACAGGATGATGCTCTGAGCTGATTCCCAGGGGGCCTAAGTGCTCTTCATTTAGATTTTGTCTCAATGGTGCTCACAGACAAAATCAAGGGCTCCAGAGGCTGGGGCTGCCAGGGAGGGAGTGCATGGGTGAGACAGTGAGAAGGAGCCAGAGTCTCCCGGGCAGCCACCTCTGGCCTTCCGAGGGACCAGTTTTGCTCAGAGCTGGGCTTTGCCACCTCCTCTCAGCCCTCAGGCCAGACACCTGCTCCTGGACAGAGGAGACGGAACTCGGCACTGCCCAGGGAAGTCTGTCCCCACAGGCCACCCTCTGCAGCCAAGTCCCATGGCCCTTCCCTGACCAGGCTCCTGTTGTGAGTCAGGGTGATGACCCAAGATCTGCAAGAGACATTGTCACTGTTTTCCCCAAAATCTAGAGTCCTAACTTGGCCCCTTGCCACTGCCCCAGAACCTAGGGAGGCAAACCACATGTTCTCCAATATATCCCATCAGCCCCTTTAGACTGATGACTGAGGCCCAGGAGGGTTCCCCGTGCTCTGAGGGCACAAAACTCTTAACCACTAGAGCAATGCCAGGGTCTGGCCTTACCAAAGCTCCTTCTGTGACCTCTCACTTTTGTTTCTGAAGAAGAATCTTGGGAAAGAGAACAGTGAAACTACACTTCCCAAGAAACAGTCGAACAGAATATAAGGCAGGAATGACTTCACAGAGAACAGATAACACTAAAGGAAGTTAGTAATGCAAATAATCCCAGTGGCGCTGGGAGTGCTGAAAAGCTAAGTGGGACCCTGAAGCAAACCAGAGGGGAGTAATCCTGAGCAGCTGGTACCATGAACCCAGAGGCGAAGATCACCCCCAGGAGTGAGTGCTGTGGAGGACAGAAACAGAGAAATGCCCTGCCTTCTCCCTTGAGCCCAACACCTACTCTCCTACTAGTGTAGCCTAATGGTCAACCCATTTGGGAAACCAGTTGCATGGGATTCTGGGAAATGTAGTTTGCAGAGGCTACACTTTCCTAATGTAGAACAGATTTAGTAAACAGACTGGAAGACTTACAAGGTGGCCTGTGGTGAGTAAAGGTAAGTCCTTAGTGGGATGGTATGGGAATGAGTCTGTCATACAGTTTATCCACCCACTGCCCAGAGATTACAGATTTGCTTTAGGGGTGCCTTTATTTATTGTCGTAGATTCTTTGCTCGAAAATCAGATGGGCTGGACATGTAATGCGATTTGGAGACAACCGCTGGACTAGAGCCGTTACCGACTGGATCCCACGGGATGTCAAAAGATCACGTGGCGCCCACCTACAAGATGGTCAGACTTCCTTGTCAAGACCCTGAAGGAATGGTTTGAGGTTCTTCATATTCCTGAATCAACCAGATGCCATTGGGCTACATTGGCACGTGATAGGGTCCAATGGAAATGTTACTGGCGCCCACTCAAGCAAATTGAAGAATAACGGGATTCAAGTGATCAAGATTCTTTGCAATGCTTGTCCCTTTGGGGGCTGGGGAGGGCTGTAGAAGAATAAACCACATTCAGCAGTGCTCAGTGGTTATTTCTAGTTCTGTACTCAGGAATGATCCCTGGCCATGTTCAGAGGGTCAGTATGGTACCAAACTTAATGAGGGTCAGCCACATATAAGTGACTCCTCTCACATGCCTTAAGCCCTGTACTGTCTCTTCAGCCTGTGCATGCCCCTTTAAGATGTGGCTGGGAAACTTCTCTGCCAAGGGTATTTTGGATATTTACAATATCATCCAAAGAGGCCACACAATACAGACAGATGGGCCAAAGGCAGCTGATGAAAGGTCTGTTCTGTCACATACCAGAGCCAGACCCCATGATTTCATGGGCTTTATAGAGCCCGTGGGTCAGATGGCCCCCTAGGGCACAGATATCTCAGGACAGAGTGGCTGCCACTCTTGGGCTTCTGAGACGTTACAGCCAGAAAGGCTTTTCCGAGGGCTTTTCAGAGGATGAGCTCTGTGAAAGCAGCCTTGGCCCTTGGGCCTGCCCTGTATGCCCTGCTGTGTTCTTGCCAGGCACCCCCAGGCAGATAGCATGGGCTGTCTGTGTGCAGGTGTGCGTATTCTCAGTCTCAGGCTGCCTGTATGCAGGTGTATGTTCTCAGTCTCAGGCTGTCTGTGTGCAGGTGTGTATTCTCAGTCTCAGGCTGTCTGTATGCAGGGTGTGTATTCTCAGTCTCAGGCTGTCTGTGTGCAGGTGTGTGTATTCTCAGTCTCCTGTCTGTGCAGGTGTGTGTATTCTCAGTCTTGGGCTGTCTGTGTGCAGGGTGTGTATTCTCAGTCTTGGGCTGTCTGTGTGCAGGTGTGTGTATTCTCAGTCTTGGGCTGTCTGTGTGCAGGTGTGTGTATTCTCAGTCTTGGGCTGTCTGTGTGCAGGTCTGTGTATTCTCAGTCTTGGGCTGTCTGTGTGCAGGTATGTGTGTTCTCAGTCTCGCTGCTGTGCAGGTGATTTCGTCTCAGGCTGTCTGTGTGCAGGTGTGTGTATTCTCAGTCTTGGGCGGTCTGTGTGCAGGTTTGTGTATTCTCAGTCTTGGGCTGTCTGTGTGCAGGTGTGTGTATTCTCAGTCTCGTGTGTCTGTGTGCAGGTATGTGTGTTCTCAGTCTCAGGCTGCCTGTGTGCAGGTGTGTGCATTCTCAGTCTCCTTTGTGCAGGTGTGTGTATTCTCAATCTCGGGCTGTCCATGTGCAGATGTGTGTATTCTCAGTCTCGCCTGCCACTGCCTTGTAAAGCAGGCAGTGCTGCCCCCATCTGTCTGTACTCGCAGCTGCCTCTGTGCACAGACCAACTCAGTTACACATAAGCTGGCCAGAATTTCCGTGCAGCCCTCCACAAGCACAGGTCCTTCCTAATGGCTACCAGCAGGACTGACCACTCCTCCCATAGAACCTCTTCCTGGACATCCAGACACAAGGGCACAGATGAGCTCTGGACTTGGCAGGAGGGTCCCCATCCATAGGACCCGGTGATCAGATATGCAGCATCTTCCCAACAGCTCAGCGGATCCCAACACATTAAAAAAAAGTAAGGACTCAGGGGCTGACAAGGTGCTTCTAAGAACTGGAGTCATCAGGTTTGCCTGTGGGAACCCAGAATTTGGTCCCCAGTATCGCATAACATCCCAGGCACTACGTGGTTCCCCAGTAATGCTGAACTTATTTCCCCACCCCCTCAAAAGGGGGCTTTCCTTTCTGCTGTCAGTGGTGAAAGGTTTGTGGTGTCAGAGTGTGGCCCCTAACTTTTCTTCCCCTTTGCTCTACCATAGAGAGGAACTATTTTGGACCAGCCCTGAGCAGCCTGGGACAGTCAGGAGCTTCCTAGGTCTCTCTCATGAGGTTGTGGACACTGAACCCAGTGTCCCCCTACTGCTTGCCCTCTCTGTCTCACTTATGGGCCCTGCATCCTATCCCAGGCTGTGGTCCACCATGCCACCTGGAATCCTGTTGCCAGGACCCCATGATGAGAGGGGCTGTGCATGACCTGTGACCTGGCCTTGACACCCAGCGGAGCCCATAAAACTGGTCTGATACCATGTCAGACCTGTCCCCTGCAACCTTCTATCCCCATGTCCCAATGGCTGCCCAGCAGAAGATCACATTTCCACTCTTTAGAGAGCAAAGTGGAAGCAAAATCCAAACTCTGTTCTTCTAGTTACTCAAAGGGCTGCACAAGGTAGGACATGCATAGTCAGACATCCCTCGTGATTCTCACTCTTAAGCCATAAGCAGACACCACCAAGATCTTCTCTGCCCCAAGATGGTATCGAGACCCCAGCCAGAAAGCAGCATTTTCCATTCCTTTATCTGTCCTACAGCTACGATGTGCCAAGCGCTATCTACTCGGTGCTATTTGAGTACTAATCAGAAACACAGATCCAAAGGAGTGGATAGGAGACGCTCCAAGAAAGGATGACATCTTGCCATTTGCAACCACATGGATGGATTTGAAATCTGTTATGCCCAGCACAATGAGTCAGATGAAGAAAGACAAACACCAGATGATCACACCCATCTGTGGACATAAAGGAACAAAGCCAGGAAACAGACAAAACCCACCCTTGCATGCTGAGTGCTGAGCTAAAGCTGCCAGAGGGAGATGGAAAAGGAGCATGATGGGGAGGACCCAATGGATGGGGGAGGAGTGGACCCAATGGAGGGGGGATGGAGGAGACCCAGTGAATGGGGAGGAGTGGACCCAATGGAGGGGGATGGAGGAGACCCAAAAGGGCAGGGATGGAGAGGACCCAAAGGGCAGGGGATGGAGAGGACCCAAAGGGCAGGGATGGAGCGGACCCAATGGGCAGAGGATGGAGAGGACCCAATGGGCGGAGGATGGAGGGGACCCAATGAATGGGGGAGGAGAGGACTCAAAGAATGGGGGAAGAGGGGACCTAATGGGTGGGGATGGAGGGCTTTCAGCATTTTGGTGGTAGTTGTGGTATGACAACTTTTGAGGAGCTGGGAAAAAGCACTCTTGAAACACACGATCAATTAAGCCAATGATACCCCATTAAAACAACCTTAATACTTCACTAAACATCTCTCTGAGGTGTGACTATTTCAGTGATACAGAGCTATGCATGGCTCAAGCTGGCTTTCCATTTCTTATACCTGGAATTGCATGGTTTTGAAAAAAAAACATGGAAAATATAGCGGAAAAGCAAGATTCCCAGAGGTGCTGATGTTCTAGAAGGCTGGAATCTAATAAATAATATAAACAATTTTCACATGTAGAACACAATATGGTTCGAGGTGATAAAGGCTATGGGTAAACAGAGCTTGGAAAAAACTGACATGTGATAAAGGCTATGGGAAAGCTGAGGTCAGAGGTGATAAAGGTTGTGGGAAAACTTAGAGTCGGGGCTGCAGGGGTGCAGTTGGCAGTTAAAGGTAGAGCACGGTGGGAAACATATGAAACAAGAGGGCAGGGTCAGTCATGTGGATACTGAGGGAGGGAGAACAACAGGCAAAGACAGTCCTTGGTGTTCAAGAAGACCAATGTAGCTGGGACACAGTGTGAACCCAGATCTGAGACAGGGGACAGGACCAGGGCTCCAGGTGGATCCACTGTGGGCTTTTAGTTTTTACTGAGTGAGCTGGGAAGCCACTGAAGTTCTGAGCACAGGAGAGTTCAGAATAATCAGAAATGATTATTCCAGCTACTGTGTTGAACAAAGGCTGGACAGAGCAAGATCAAAGCACAGAACCCATAAAGATGACTTCAACAGTTCACAAAGAGGATAGTGGTGAGGCCAGGCAGGTCTTGTGGAGGTTCTGAAAAGTCCCTGGAATTCACAAGTGCACGGGAAGCAGAACCATGGAAGAAGAGTAAAGAGCAAAGTCAAGACGTTGGGCTGAGCAATAAGAAGAAAGAACTTAATTGCCATTTCCTTACAACTATGAAGGCCAAGGGTTCCTGGGTAATATCATCAGCTGAAGGTTCAGACTGGAGATGGTCTGCATGCATCCAGGTGGTGATGGGGAGCAGGTGGCTGCAACTGGGCCACATTCCTCTACTGTAAGTCAACACTAAAGCTGGCTGCTGGAGAGGAGGGAGGAAGGAAGGGCTTAGAGCTAAGGCCAGGTTGTATGAAGGAAGATTCTGTAAAGCTGGGAATAGAAAATAAGAGCAAAACAGATGGCACCACCCAGCACGAATGAGAGTCTCAAGGACGACCTTCAAAAGCTCTTGGCCTACTGACAAATAGTCAAGAAATCTCCCTTGAAATCTGCTACTGCAGGAAACCAGGCAAGTGCTATCAGCCCTTGATACTGCACTGAGCACACTCATCTGTCCTCTCATTGCAAAACCCTGTGCCACTGGCACTGTTCAGGGATTTGGCCAAGGTCATGAGCCACGACAAAGCACTGGGCTTCAGTCCCGGTGGGTCTTCCCAAGCACCACGCCTCCCGAGATCGTGCCTGAGCCCTGGCCCAGAAACCATCATGGAAAGGATGCCCAGGCAGGGTCAGCTGGCTCTGGGGAAGTCACCTCTTTTACTTAATAACTCAGGAAAATGGGTAAAAGTGAGGGAGTTCACAGGAATACAGGAGAGCTGTTTACCACCTGGCTTGACCCACTATCTCTACTTCATATTCAGGGTGTACCATGTTAATTTCTTCTGCCAAATTATTTCTTTAGAGTTCTCTGGGGAAGGATTATTGGCAAAGAGAGGTCAGCATCTCTCAGAGACCTTAATTATTGCTACATTGCTTTCCCCCAAAGATCGCCCCACATAACTTTTCACTCAATACTAGTGATTAAATGCATATTTTTCTTATATTCTACTCTTTCCTTTATTAACTCAGTGGATAAGTCAAGTGAGAACATATTTATTAATGCCCTGGGTCATGGAGCAGCTGTTCTTTATAGTCGCTAAAACTTTGTATGAGAATCAACATAGTCCATGCATAGTCTTGGCCCATTTATTGTTGCCTTTAATCAACAAATAGGAACTGATCCCCAGCCCTAAGCAAGATACCTGCTTTGCATAAACATAGTTGCTTTGCTTTTTTGGGACCACACCCAGCTGTGCACAGGAATCACTCTTGAGAGAGCTCAGGGAACCATATACAACGCTGGGAATTGAACCCATGTCAGTCATGGACAAGGGCAAGCACTTCACCTCCTCCGCTCTCTTTCCAACTCCTACAGCAACATTTTAAATGCCATATGAATCAAATTTTTCATCATCCCACATAATTCTTATTTCCCCCAGTTTAGTAAATGTTTTTATTTTTGTCATATGTTAAGTCTTTAGAATTTAGTCTGATTTGTGTGATGTTTTTCTTATGTAATTTTTTCCTTTAGAGGTTTTGAATTTTAGAAAATTGCAGATCCATGATGTAATGGACATTTGATTTCATCTAATTTTTATTCTCATCTTTTACTTTATTTTTAATTTTTCTTAGAGGTAATTTTATTGAAATGAATTTCTGTTCTTCTGAGCACCATCAGTCAAAAGAAGAAACACAAGTACTAAAGGGCCTTTTTTCATATCTGGTTTTACTTTAAATGGAAATGTCAACAATTACTCTAGGGCCAGAGAAATACTACAAAGATTAAGGTGCCTGAGTGTGAGTTCAACACTGCATCTGGTCCTCAACAGCACCAGGCATTACCTCTGAGCACAGCCAAGGTTTTAACAAATAAAAACAAAACTATTCTATGAAATATTTAGCTATAATGCAGCATGCAAAACAAAAACTATTCCACACAAATAGAAACCTATTTCAATGTATTGGAAAGCCACTTGGACCAAGTTAAACTTGTGGGTAGAGCTTGGAGCCACGCCTGAGTTTAACACTTACCCTAGCTCTGGACCATAATTCAGTCATGGTGGAACTAGGGACAGCACCTGGGTCAGCTACGTGCCAGACAAGTGCTTTACCTGCTTTACCTTCTCTCTGGTCCTAAATTTTTTTTGCCCACCAAGAGCACGCTGAAGGGCCACTCAGGGTAGTTCTAAGTCTACCACGCCAATTCAATGCTCAGGCCCAGCAATACAATATTGGTCGGGACTGGTGGTACTGGGCCATCAGAGCCACACCTGGTGGTCTCATGGGGCTATGTAGTGCTAGAGAGTGAACTAGGTTTTCACACATGCAAGGCAGAAGGCCCTGACCACGGAACTATCTCCCTGGCCCCATTTAAATATTTTTACTGAAGCATTCCTCAAAGGCTTGCTCTTGAGTGTTATAAAACTCCGAGACCCCAGAAGTTGGCACGGTTGGAATACAGTGTTTCTCACCTTTATAACCATGGAACTCTGATCACCTGTTTCTCATATTTATAGCTATGGCACTCTAATAACAATGCTCATCTCAGAGTTAGTGTTTCCTTGCCGCACTTTGGAATATGTTGCTTTAACCCAAATGCACATCAAAAAATTCAAAGTCAAGGGCCAGCGATAGCACAGCAGGTAGGGCATTTGCCTTGTACCTGGGCTGACCTGGGTTCGATCCCTGGCATCCCATGTGGTCCCCAAGCACCACCAGAAGTAATTCCTGGAGTGCAGAGCCAGGATTAACCCCTGAGCATTACCAGGTGTGAAACAAAAAGAAAAAAAAAAAATGTCAAAATCCAACTGTGTTCCATGAGCGTGAGCACTTTTTGTCTACTTCACTCCCTGCTATACACACCAGCGCTTGGAGCTATTTGACAAAGGCAAGAAACAAACAAGCGCAGACACAAGGAAATTGAATCTAGCATACAACACTGAGATACCAATATTTCAAGATGCAAATGGGGGCAGAGACTTACAGGGGTTTGCTGCACAATCTCTGACTCAGAATATACTTAAAATCTGGGAGGCAGTCGGCAAAGACTTGCTAAAAATATCACTGAATAAAAGCATAAGCCACCTGACAGATCCAGACCTGACACCAACAACCTACCCCTTCTTTTCCATGGAAGGCTAAAGAGAATTTTCCTTTGGATAAAAGGGCTGATCCCAAGTCATGGCTGAAGGCAGCTCAACTGGACTCAGAGACTTTAGAAAAGTTCTTTTGAACATGAACTTTCATATGTGGTAGTTAGAATAACTGGATGAGAGAATTCTGTGGCTTAAAGGAGGAGATGTCGAGATCACCTTTAGCCCCAGAGTATAGGGAGGAGGAGGGAAGAAGCAGTGTGGAGGGGAGGGGCATAAGAGACTGATGAGAAGATGCGGGAAGGAGGGCAGAGACCAAGGGGATTCAGGCACACCAGGGAGGCAAGGAATGATAGAGCTAAATACCAAACCACAAAGTGACAATACTGAGATCATGAAAATAGCCATGAGTGACAACACTGAGTTCATGAGACCCAAACTTTAACAACTTAAAAAGCGTCTGTCAAGAGGACAGGCTGGGGGTGATGGTGGGAGTGGGTGGGCAGTGGGTAGAACTATAGGCCGGAACCTGGGGACAAATGTAGATGGAGAGAAATTGACACTGGTGGTGGGATCAGTGCTGGAACACTGCGTGTCTAAAACCCAGCTATGAAAAACTTTGTAAGTTGCTGTTAATTTGTAAAAATATAATAATAAAATATTTTTAAAACAAATGTCATTTTGAAGGCATAAGGGTGCTCATGAAGTTAGAGTGAGGCTTCTACATGCATCAGCAGCATTTCCATCTGCCTGGCAACAGTGGGCATTCTACGCACACAAGGAATGAGGACAACCAGCTTACCAGGAAGACTTCAAGTCCATCTCTTTTTTTTTTTTATTTTGGGTCACACCCGGCAATGCTCAGGGGTTTCTCCTGGCTCTGCACTCAGGAATCACTCCCTGGCGGTGCTCGGGGGACCATATGGGATGGCGGGGATCGAACTCAGGCCGGCATGGGCTGGCAGCGTGCAAGGCAAACGCCCTACCTGCTGGGCTATCGCTCCGGCCCCTCAAGACCATCTCTTAAAGGCAGCCCAACGTTGGGCCAGAAACTACCCTGGGTGCTGTACTTTAGGGGCCTTATAGGCAGAGCCCAGCACACCGAGATACATGGAAGCCGAGCCTTTGGGATCAGGAAGGTCTTTCAGGACTGCCAAAGAGTCTCCACCCAGCTGAGCACACCTTCCAACTCACTGCCATCCTGGAACCCTTGGCCGAGCCTTCCTCCTTACCTTTTACCCATCACTCAGCTGCAGCAGCACAAAACTTTCAAGAGAAACCTGTGTTATATATAGGAACCTAAATTAGTTCAGGCTGCCTGTGAAGAACTCTTCTACAGGCCCATAGTTGGGAGTGGCAAGGAAATAAATGCAAGTTGATGTTAATACATTCTTTCCCGAGAGCTGAGATGACGCCCAGCTATGCCCCAGCACCTACAACAGCAAAGTACCAGGATTTTTCCAGAAAAGAGATCCCAAAGCCTGGCCCAGGAGCATTGGAAACATTTTCCAAATATTACCCCTGGGTAATATTTCTTTTCAGAGTGCCCAGAGCAGCCCCAAAGAGCCCCAGGTCACCACCAGTGCATGTCCCGCCAGCAGTTTAGGGAAGATTGACCCCCCCTAAACCAACCCCTGTGATTGAGGTTTGAGAAGCTTCCACGGCAAAGAAGAGAGGAAACAATGAGCTTTATAAAGAACCATATTTATTTTCATTTACAGCATCAATTACCATAAATAAAGCTAAACATTGCTTGCAGTGTGCAAAATACAGGGTTCCATGTGGCACCAGAAATGACTATGGAAGGTCACAAACATGCGTAGCAATGGGAGGGAGGCTAGCTAAGGAGGACTGAGCGGGGAGGAGGCCACTCTTTGGTTGACATTCTAGAAAGGGAGGGAGACTCTGCAAGAGAAGAGAAGACAAGAGCAATGACTTCATCCCTGGCCAGGACCTGCACCAAGGCAGGGAGCAGTGCAGCATGCGGGGCCGTGCAGACAGCTCAAAGAGAACACTGGCCACATGAAGGACAGATGGCAGCCTGGGCCACAGGGCCTGGTCACAGCAGCCCCGCTCACTGGCGGCCTCTCTTTCAGGGTGCTTTTATAATCCTGCTGCTCCTGCTAACGATGGGGACGTCTTTTTTTTTTTTTTAGTAGAGTCACAGGGGTTCAACTGACCTCCCTCTAGGCCAATTGTGAGTCATTTCTCCGAAGCCACCCCTGACCTGTGAGGATGATATTCTAGTTGAGGCCTCTGCATCATTGCACAGTTGCAGGCACCAAGAGGGTTACAGAAGCCGACACATAGAAACCCTTGATCGATAGTGTGGGCAAGGATTTGCAAGAAAAGTTGTGATTATATATGTTCAAAGTAAAGGGCACTGGGTCAGACTTCTAATGAAGTCTGGGGGCGTTGTTTTAACAATTCTTCTGATGTCACCTGCAGATGCTATTTTGCCTGTGAGTTTTCAGAGGCTGCTAGACCAGAGGGTTCCTTTCAAAGTCGACAGACCCCTTTAGGGATGGTCAAGATTACGCCCCCAAAAAGGGAAGGCGCTTGGGAACCACAACAGGACCGGCGAGCACCTGCACTTGCGCAGAACCAGGGAGGCGGGGCATGCACCAATGTGGCGGAGCATGCAAGCAGGGAGGCGGGGCATGCATTAGTTGGGAGGAGCATGCAAGCAGGGAGGCGGGCATGCACCAGTATGGGCGGGGCTCCGAAGGAAGCAGAGTCAGACGCAGATGGACCTCACCCCCCCCCCACCTTGTTACCCAACCAAGCCACTTAATGAGTTGGTTAGTATGCAAGACGTTCGCAGTTAGCACAACCGGTACCACCACGCGGGACATTGACGGATGCGGAAAGAGGGTTGGGATTAGTACCACTCTCTGAAAATCGGCGAGAGCCAGTCACCTCACAGCAGAAGTGCGTCAGCCAAGAAGTGGGTGTAGCACTGGAAGGCTGAAACGAACTGACGGCCACAGTGCAAGGTTGGAATGAGAGAAAGAGACAGAAAGAAAGAATTTTAGTTTGGGGAGAGAAGGACAAATGACTGACATGTGTTGGAGAAGGCGCACGAGTTGAAAATGAGGCAACCGGTTTGGAATGGAAAATTCCTTGGGACAAGCCACTGTTTGAAGACCCCGCGAACCTTTCTGGTGGTAAACGTACAAATGGGTAATGAGCTGCTGACCTGTGTCCACAGCTGCTGGAGTCCAGGAGAGCTGCTCAGCGCCCCACCCCCATCCCGACCCCAGTTTGACTACCCTGCAGAGGTCGTCATGCCAAGGCACCCCCTGCAAGTCTTGGAGCTGCCCACCAGGAAGGTTCTAGGTCTCAGAACGCACAATCATCTCAGCTTCTGCAGTACACAGTCTCCCCATTTTAGTTCACACCAGTCTCCTTACAGCCATCAATGACATTCTCAGAGAGCTTGCTCTGGCTTCATGGAGCATTTCATCAGCACCTTGTTGATGGAATGTGGTGAGTAGCAGTAACAGCCCATCATTACTTTATCGAATGCAACATAAAACCAACCTAAGACTCAACAGCGAAATCTCACCCCCCAAGCGGGAAAGCACATTTCTGGACTAAGAAACATTCCAACAAGGCCAAAGGCACCAGTTCCCACGGACTTGCCCACAGCCGCACCCCTGTGGTAACCAAGGCTTCGGGAAGGGCTGCTTGAAAGGGCTCCCTGCTTCTTCCCATTCTATAGAAACATGTTTCCTTAAGGTTCTCGAGAGCCGCAGCTGGCTGCATCCTAGCTGGACCTGGAGGAGGCCTCAGTATAGCAAGTGTGGGGATCTGACCCCCAAGCCACAACTCCAGATGCACTGAGAATAGAGGAAGTGTCTTTCCTCAGTCTCCACTGTGTAGCCAGGCTCAGCAGTGCACATGTCCAGGCAGAGAGCAGTGGGAAACGAGCTTTATTCGCATGCTCAAAGTTAAAAATGCAGGTTGGTCTATGCCTACTTCACTAAAAGGGCCCATTTTCTCTGGCATCAGTCAGTAAACAGCTTCCATTCCCAGCTTCCCTCAATCAGGACTCAAGGGAGCTTCTCTCTGGACGTCAAACACATTCTTCTGTGAGGACAGCAGGGAAATATTTTCTTTCTGACTGTTTTGGTCAATTGCATGGCAGCCGAGGGGCCAAGTAGCCAGGTCACTGGCAGGCCATGCTTCCCAGAAAGACCCTGAGGTTCTACAAATGCCCTCTGCCTCAAAGGATGCAAGGGAGATTGCAGACTCTACCCTCAGCCTATTATGGGCCTGGACTGGTCTTGTTCGGAAGGCACCACAGGCTGGGGCTCAGGACAGGAGGAGCGTCCCGAGGGCCAGGACTCCGGACTTAGTAACTCTGCAGCATTCCATCAGCCTGACGGAGCTTGCTGTGGTCAAATACCTGTGAGCTTTTGCTGCAGTAGAGGGAAAATAGAGGTTTACAGCATCTGTGAGTGCCCCCTGGTTCTCTGTCACCGGCTGTCATTTGGGGTGGGGAGGGGGCTTCACACTACTTTTTTTACTTCAGGACGGGACGCAAAACTGTCCTCCTGTCTCCGTGAGGTCAAAGCACAGACAACAACACTCTGCCATGTGCTTCTGCAGGGGTGACGCCTACTCGGTCCCTTTCTGCTCTGGTTCTGTGGTGCCGTAGGTGGAAGCCACACATGTGACCCCAACACACCTCCCCAGCCCCAGTCCCTTTCTTTCTTGGCTTCTAAAATTATTATACTTAAGTTGCAAAAAAAACAGCTCCCTTTCTATCAGCAAGTGCATCAGGAGACAGGCACCAGGCAGGGGAGATGACACACTTGCTTTTGTTCTATAAAAGCCTAAATCACCAGGCTGGCAGGCTATGATATGAAGCGCGCCTTATGGGAGGGGATGGCAAGGTTAATTAGCAAGGTTAATTATAAACATGTGCTCAGAAAAACTGACCCCTCAGAGGGGAAAAACAATAATGCTTTCTTCTTGGCTTCAAAAAGTTAAGATTGAAATGTAAACCCAGAAATACGGCTCGCTTTGGTATGAAAAAATTAAAAAACAAAAAGTACAATGCTATGAAAAACATCCTTCATGTCAGGCTGGCCACTGCCAGTGGACAAATGTCCACGTTGACAGGCCAGGTGCAGGTGACTACCATGAACCTCTTTGGCTTTGAGCTAATGGGGTGATGACGCCAAAGTCCCAGCCATTGGCATCTTCACTAATTAGCAACCATCTACACTAGAAATGTTAAGGCACTTGGGGGGCAGCTGGGCTTCACTGCAGTTTGACCGGGAGGCATCGCAGCACCCAGAGGCGGATACTGGCCAGCGCCTCCTCTGACTCCCGGTACATGGAGGCCAGCACCCTCGGAGAACACCCAGAGCAGGGGCAGCCCGAGGCTCAGGAGCTCGTAGGTGTAGCAGTAGTTGTGAGCATTGTCCCTGATATGAAGGCCGGCGGCACGGAGGGACTCCCTGAATCCAGTTAAGCAGACTCGGGAAGGCGAAGCAGGGCCCACGGCAGGCCGCAGGGCCAGCTCAGCGCCTTCCTAAACAGGGAAGTGGTGATACCTGGGGGCTGCCTTCAGGGGTGCCAATGGCGGCTGCTGCGCAGGTGCTTTCTGGAGGCACGTCCAGCCGCGGCACATCCTGCTCTGTCCACGTCCTGTGCTCCTGGGAACGAGATGCAGGGGATTAGTCTGCGCATGACCTGGCTCATGCCTGC
Source organism: Cryptotis parvus (assembly GCA_021461705.1). NCBI lineage: Eukaryota > Metazoa > Chordata > Mammalia > Eulipotyphla > Soricidae > Cryptotis > Cryptotis parvus. The sequence continues at coordinate 86,014 of JAJIBD010009751.1, forward strand.
CTTGCAAAAGAGGCCTATGAGCACCAAACTCCACAGCAGCAAACAGCCCCAGTCTGGCCCAAGCAGGGCTGACTGTAACCATGGTTTTCCTGGGGGACAAGCTGACCGCTGGACATGAGCCTACAGAACACAGTCTTTTGGCTCAGGATGGGAGGGTGGAATTGTGTGTGTGTGTGTGTGTGTGGTGTGCATGGTGTGTGTATATGTGTGTGGTGTGTGTATGTGTACACACGCATCTATGTGTAGATTGTTTCCCCAGCACCCAGCGGTTCTCGGGACCTATTCCTGGCTCTGTGCTCAGGGAATACATGGTGGAGGAGATTTGAATTGGAGTTATAGCAGAGACAGAACAGCCTCTAAAGCAGGTGCCTCACCTCTGGGCTTCCTCACCTGTCTATATTCTAATGTTCTGTCCTCAAGACACAGTTGGAAGCATGGTTAAAGATGCATGCCCAAAGTGAATGTGAACATATTTATAAGGTAAAAATATTAAACAACAAGTGTCCAACAATATGGGATTTGTTCACTCATTGACCATCCTTGAAGGCATCAAAAGTCATGCACTGAATGTTTAATGTCAAGGGAAATTTTTCTTGGTACTCAGTGGAAAAAAGGATATGGAAAGTGTAGAGCTAGGATTCCAGCTGGAGAAGCTAGATTCACACAGGAAAAAGTCTGGAGGAAGTGTTACAAAATGCCCAGTGTGGTTTTCTCCGGATAGGAAAAGGGCAGGACAATAGGACAACTTTCCTTCTGTATCTACTCTCACTCATCACCCAATTTGTTCTACATTGAGTCAATATTACTCCTGAAACCAGAATGAAAAATGTCCTAAAGCTTGGGTCTCGATGGTGGATGACTCCTGGAGCTGTGGACACATTTGTTGCAAGCTACCAGAGCGGGGCTGTCTCAGGCTCCCAGCAGGTGAGTCCCTCTGGAAAATCTTCCTGGGTAAAGGGTGTTGGAAGCAGCTGCGGGTCCAGGCATGGGGCAAATACTAGGTTGGGGTTTAGGGCCCAGGCTGTGCCCCACAGCAGAGCACTTGCCATGCATGAATGAGGCTCTGGGTTTGATTCCTGGTGATACCAACAGGTGAAAATTTAAAGGCGGGGCATATTTAGCTGTGTTTGGCCCCTCTGGGCTCTGTTAGGCTCTGGCAAGCAGCAACTTGGTCCCTCACCTAAAACAGGACATGCCACAGCTGCAGGACAGACTAAGGCAAAAATAAAAAACCTCCATAGTAGGGACAAAGAGCCTATGCCTGCACCTGGGTTCCTGAGGACTGGAAATCTGGGTCTAAGTTAGAGGTACTTTTTGCAGACGTAGTAAGGCCCTTCCGTTGCACTTTTTTTTTTCTTTTTGGGTCACACCCGGCAATGCTCAGGGGTTACTCCAGGCTCTGCACTCAGAAATGTCTTCCTGGTAGTGCTCAGGGAACCATATGGGATGCCAGGGATCAAATCCGGATCTGCCGTGTGCAAGGCAAACGCCCTACCTGCTGTGCTGTGTCTCCGGCCCGCACCCAGACTCAACACAAACCTACCTCCATTTGCTGCTTCAACTCTGCTCTTCTCTTCCGTTGCTTACAGTTGGTTTTACCGTGAATGAAATGAGGTTTGCAGTAAAACTTGCCTGTAAGAGAAACACATGCACATAGACATGTTCATGCAGACACATGGTTCTTTTCCTCCTGTAAAGCAGAGCCATAACAGACACGAGCCAGCATTCACCGCTAACAGGTCAGAAGAGACCACTAATAATGGAAATAAACCTCAGATTTAAGATTATCTTGCATGCAGCTGACCTGAATTCAAACTCCCCCTCCCCCATTTCTGGCATCACATATGGTCTCCAGAGCTCCACCAGGAGCAATCTCGGAATACAGAGCCAAGAGTAATCCCTGAGCACAGTCAGGTGTGGCCTCAACCAGCCCGCCCCCAAAGATAGAGATTCTTCCTCTGCCTGAAGAAAGAGATGAGGCCACAGGCTCCTTTGGGTCTTGGGGCAAGGGCATGGGAGGATAGGGCTGAAATTCTGTTAATCTCCAAAGCAGAGAAGGGGCCTGTCTCCTCCCAAGGCGTGTGGGCAGGCAGCCAAGTGGACAGCTCAGAACAGCATCTCTGGTCCAAGCTCCCTAAACTTTCTGGGCAATGCTCCAATGCTGATAGCATTAATGGGGGGGTGGGGAGCCCCAGGCCAGGCCAGTGCAGCCCAGCAGCACCTCTGATCTTCTGACAGTCCTGTAGAGGTGGGGCCTTGCTCAGGTCGTAACTGACACAGGACCCACTATAAACTAGGTGCTGTTATTCCAAATAACTTACGTGATGGCTCAGGGTGACACAGGAGAGATACAGTCTGGATTTAAATGCAAATACTTTAGTTTGAGGCTGTGTGATCACACTTTGGCCCCCAACTAGATGTTACCCTTTTGCTTTCTAAATACTAGCATGCAGGGGCCATCCTTTATTGAATCCTGCAACATGCCAAAGTGCTGTACTGGGTTCCAAAGCGATTTTGTCAGTCACTCAAGGACCATGGAAGGCTGGAGGCTCAATGAGGAAATACAAGGGAAGTGCTAGGCTCACCCCTGGAGCTGTCACTCTCTGGAGCCCCTATTCACCCCGAGGCGCCTCTCCAGAGGAGCTGCAAACCCCCCAACAACTCCTGGTGACACCATGCTTGCTGGGCGGTGTGGGGTGTGAGGGCTAGGAGCCTGTGCCAACCCTGTGCGCTTTGCTGAGCCCTGGGGTTACCTTCATCACTGTCAAAGGCATAGGAGGCCAGGCGCAGGGACGTAGCACAGATGTCACAGCGGAAACACTCTCGGTGGAAAAAGTGGCCCTCGGCGCTCAGCCGCCTCCATCACATACACACGCTTCTTGCAGAAGTAGCAGGTGTCACTGCCGCCCAGGTTGGTGGGAAAAGACTTGCGCAGAGAATCCTATGGGGTGGGTGGGGGAGTGGCAGAGGCACAGGCCATTAGGAGAGAAAAGTTTGGGTCAGCACTGCCCTGCCATCTATAGAGGTCAGGCTCTTAGAAATTCCCTTCCAAACCTCAGTGAGCCCCTGGGGCTCAGGTTTGTGCAGCAAAAAATGGGAGGGTGGAAGAGACACATCCGCCTGGGCCCCCCAACCCCGTCATCAAGGCTGCTTCCCATTTTGCTCTCAAAGAGAGAGCAGAGGACGCTTGCCCATGCGTGCTGCTGTGGTTTCAAGAGAGGGGTGTCTCCAGGGCTGACCAGTGGGTCTCCCTTCTCCTGGGGATAGAGCTGCCTGCATCTGCATCAGGTCCCTGAAGACTGTTTCAAAGATCGGGAACCTCTTGACAGTGACTTAGACCAGGAAGGACACTCTTGGCAGCAAGAGCTGCAGTAAGGAGGTGGGTCCCTCCGAGCCCAGCAGGCTGCTGTAGCTTCATTCCCAAGCACAAGGGGGCAGGTGGAGGCAGGGGTGCCCCTGGGGGAGCACAGGGGGGTGCTAGAAGATACCCATGAATGCAGCTCCAATTTGACCTGTAATGCAGCATGGGCAGGCTTGGCCAAGGAGAGGGATGTTTTCTTCCTTCCTGCATCCCCAGTTTAAAGCAAAGCGCTCCTTGGGGACTTGCTTCTCCCATGTGGTGTCTGCATATTTGAATTTTTTTTTTAAAAAATGAATCTTATGCTGAGATAACTAGATTTACATGCAGCTGTAGGAATTACCAGAGATTCTACAAGTCTTTGCCCTTGAGTTTTGCTCAAAGAAGTTCTGACTAGGGATGGGCCCGTGGGGCTCTGCTGAGCACACAGAGCCCCAGACAGCTGGGCTAGAACAATAGTCCAAGGGGAGCTGAGTGAAGTATGTCACTAAGGAAGTGCAGCCCCCAATAATCCTGATTTCATAGCCTGCTCATAGCTCCCCACGCCGTGAGGAGGAGTAGAATGGAGAGCCAGGTCATCTGTCCCTGTCCTGGGGTGAGAGCTGGGAAGCACATGTCCTTACCAAGTCTGGAGAGGTGGCCTGGGTCTTAGGTCTGTGATCATTCATGTACAGATTGACCAGCACTTCCGCCCGGCCCCTATCCCGCTGGACACTTTCCCTACCGTCAGCTTCCCAAAAACAGAGGCAGAGGAGACAGATAGAGGCCAGTTAGCACCAGAAAGGAACTGTGATCGGTTCCATGCCGGAGAAGTCTCCGCACCCACAGGCCAACATCATGCCAAGGCACAGAGCAGCAGAAGCAGCCAGGAGTGGGCAGCAGGCAGGCTAAGGAGGAAAGAAACAAGGAAGGGAACCCGGGAGTCCAGGCACAGCTCAGAGGCAGAAAACCTGGTAGCACGAGACGACCAGCCTGACACCCCTCCCCCCAACTCCTCCATGCAAGCCACATGCACGATGCTTAGTCACAGTGGAACTATGGTTTGAAACTACTGGTGCTTTGACAAACTGTGCCCTCTGGCAAACCACAGAGCAGCATGAGCGGACACCGTGCTAATGTGCACAGCCCCCAAAAACCACAGACAGGCATGAGCGGACACCGTGCTAATGTGCACAGCCTCAAGAGCACCACCACGAAAATTGTGTGAGCACCATGGCCAGGCATGAGACACCTCCCCACTCCCCATTCCCAGCATGTGAGCACCTGGGCTAGCATCACAGTGCCACCTGGCAACCACAACAACCAGGATGTGTGTGTGTGAGGACAAGTCAAAGCCCGTGATCCCAGCCATACACCACAACCAAGTACCAAGTGTGACCTCAGTCACTCTCCCAATACCACCACCATCCACCAAGGGGGAGGTAAGGGAGTGCCAGCACCCTTTAGCCCACGTGGGTGGGAGCCTAGAGAATCCTGGGTGCTGGATTTGTTGTGGGGTTACCAGGCTCTCAGGGCTCCATCAACATCTCTTTTGACAGACTAGACCACTGAGGCCAGAGGAAAAAAGGCATCAATCAAGGCTGCTTGAGAGCTAATGGCAAGATTCAGGGCTTGGCCAAGATTTCCATATTCCTCCACAGCCCCACAGAAAGGCTTGCTGGGAGCCTAATTTTCTTTTCTCTCTCTCTCTCTCCCTCCTCCCTCCCTCTCTCTCTCTCTTTCTTTCTTTCTCTTTCTTTCTTTCTTTCTTTCTCTTTTTCTTTCTTTCTTTCCTTTTCTTTTCTTTTTTTTTTTTGCTTTTTTTTTGCGGTCACACCCGGCAATGCTCAGGGATTTCTCCTGGCTCTGCACTCAGGAATAACTCCTGGCGGTGCTCGGGGAACATATGGGATGCCGGGGATAGAACCCGGGCTGGCATGGGCCGGCCACATGCAAGGCAAACGCCCTACCCACTGGGCTATCACTCTGGCCCAGGGAGCCTAATTTTTCAAAAAGTCTTTCAAAACCCCAGACCGAGGAAAAACACAGTCAAGAAGCAAAAAAATAAAAAGGGATTAACCAGAGACAACTGATGCACTGTGACCTCCAGGGACCCCCTCCAGGGACCCCTCCACTCTGAGCCTTTGTGAGCAGCACTGACCCCAGCCCGCTCCCCATTTCCCACAGACCACATGCAGGCCTCACTGCATGAGGCGGTAAAACCAGGGGAGCCCAATCCCAAGGAAGCCCCAATACTAGATCCACCTGGGCAGGGCCAAGCTGGCGCCTGCTCAAGGCCCTGGGGCCACTAAAATACTGAGCTTCTTCCAGCCATTGTTTTTCTGTGGGGATCGGGGTGTGCATGAACTCCTGCAGCCTCTCCGCACCACAGGGCCTGAAGAGGAGGAAAAAGGTGGGTTCATTTTGCTCTAAGTGTCCTGAGACTTGGACTTCCTTGTCACTTCTATTGTGGCAGTGGGCACAGGATGGGGTTGAGGATTGGCTGAGGAGAGAGAGGGGGCCACAGGCCTTTTTGGGAACTCTGGTCCCAGGTCTCGGCTCAGATAGGTGGGGCCTCCTCAGACCTCCCCAAACCTGTCCCTTCTGCAGAGCCAAATCCCCATTCCATCTGCTCCTACAGCCCAGGAGAGATCGGGATTCTCCTTTGGTTTACACACTTGGACATTTTCAGGATTTCGCAGATGCCAAGAAACTCAGTTTCTGCTTCCAGTAAAGTCTCAGGTTGGCTGGCCTGAACAATAGGTATTGTTTGCTAGTGGGTCTCCCCTATGCTAGGGTCCCTAACATGGGTCTCTTTCAACAGAGGCTGCAGAATACCAAGTCATGGAGTTGGAGAGATAGTTCAGTGGGAAGTGCGCTGGCCTTGCAGGTAGCAAACCAGGTTCGATCCTCAGTATCCCACATGGTCTGCTAAGCCCTGCAGGAGTAACCCCTGAGTGTAGAGTGAATACTAAGCATAGATGCTCATGCCTCCCCCCAAACTCTCTCTCTCTCTCTCTCTCTCTCTCTCTCTCTCTCGCTCACTCATACATCCAGAGAAAGAGATGCCCAGTCATCCTTGGGTTTATGGCACATAGAGGAGGGGGAGGGAGAGAGAAGGGGTCAGGCTTGGTGCTCTGCCCACTCTCCCATGTGAGGCTGACCTGCTTTGCAGGGCTCTCCCAGAAAAGTGCCTCCGTGACGCCCCACGCACAAGTGCCTCCTCCCTAAGCAAGCAGGGGTGGACACGGTGCTTTCCGAGACTTCAAATGCCAAGTCCCTAATGAGACCTTATTAACCACTTAGCTAATAAACACTTTATGCCACTGAGCTTCCACGTAATCCTGACTTAGGCGCAATTATGGGAGCAAGCTAAGGGCTGGGAGGGTGCTGGCGGGTGGGGTTCAAACATGTTGGTGCAGCATGGGGCAGACTCACCATCCTCCCAGCACCGGGCACTGCCCAGGATCCCCTGGGGCTGTGACCATGTCTTGGCTTTAGGAGGGCTTGAGCCACCTTTCTGTTGCATACAAATCCCTGCCCAGTGCTTGTAGCTTCTTAGCAAGGGGAAGGCGTCCTTCCAGAAACCAGCACTCACTGTCCAATCCTCGACCATCAAGAATCTCCCCTGGGCAAGGCTGAAAGGTGGGGCACAGCAGCACTTCCTGGAGAGGTCACACCAGGAGACCAGGGAGGGAAGAGTGTCTCCCAGGGGAGTGAGTGGAGGGCCCATGAAGCCCAGCCACAGATCACCAGAGAAGCGGGAATGCTCAGGACCCTGGGGATGCTTGTCACTGCTTCCCACAGCAGCAGGGCCGGTTGCTGCTTTCAAGGTAAGCATGAGGACTGGGCTCATACCAGCCCAGTGGGCTGCCAAGTGTAAGGGCTGGATAAGCAGCTTTTGCTCTTCTTTAGACTCTCCATTGTGACCTGCTCCTCCCGACACAGTGAAAATGAATGAATGGAAATAGGATTCCCCTGATTGCATATGCGACAATGAATCGGCCTGATGTTCATTATGGCTTCTAGCCTCAGAGGTCAGAGACTGGAGCCTGCCCGTGGGCCACACTCTGACTAGTGCTGCCCTAGTGGACCGGGAAATGACCAGGATCCAGGAAACCTGAGAGATGCGTAAGTCAACAGAGAAGTTTCCAGAAAAGTCATTCTGGTGTTGGCATTCTGATGAAAAGTCATTCTGATGTTTCAAAGAAACATCCTGAGGGTGTCAGCAAGAGTCTCAGTGAGCTCAGGAAGCAAAGTGCTTGCCATGACGGGACCTGGTCTACTCTGGTTCAAGCCCCCAGCACCTCATATGGTCCCCAAACACATAAAAGATCACACCCTACCTCTCCCTTATGTGTGGGAGGTAGGTGGACCCTACCTCTGTTGCGGAGCGCCCGACATACCTCCACTCACACACATACGGGAGAGCTGCCAATTCGGTTGGCTGATCATTTGTCTAAGTGCAAAAGTTGGACAAGCTGATGACCTGTCAACTGATCATGTCCCATGTGACTGGGAGGAAGAGAGAGTGACTCAGAGTGCCTGGAGGGATGTGGGGATGAGGGCAGATCCCCAATGTCCCACCCACACTGAGCACAGTGCTGGCAGCTCTGCTATCTACGTCCCCAGTGATCTAAGGGATTTCTGGCCACACCACAGCCAGGTGAGTGTAAACACTAGGAAAAGGGTGCAGTCTTCAGCAAGTGCCATGACTAAAAAGATGTGAGAGAGCACAAGTCCAGGCTGGCCCAGGTGTGAGTGCTGCCGCGACCCTGCTGAGCAGCACAGCTAGGCCCTGGGCGACTCAGAATGTATCTGGGCTAGCGAATGAACGAGCACTGGCACCGGCGAGTGCAGGTGCCAGTGAGCCGCCGCCACCTGAGTGTGGGCCCTGGCAGCACCAGGTGGTAAGGGACGCCCAGGCCTGGTCCTGGCAACAACAACAATGCCGAAGCCACAGTGCTGAAGGGTCGCAACAGTCATTGGATTTTTTTTGTTTGTTTGTTTTTTTGGGCCACACCCGGCAATGCTCAGGGGTTACCCCTGGCTCTTTGCTCCGAGTTACTCCTGGCGGTGTTCAGGGGAGCATATGGGATTCCGGGGATTGAACCCGGGTCGACTGTGTGCAAGGCAAACGCCCTACCCGGCTGTGCTATGGCTCTGGCCCCTGAATCTTAAGCTCTGTAACCCTGTACCTATCCTTTAATCTTACAAGTGTGACAAACCGGGGGTATTTCTGACTCCCCTTTTACTTCTGAATTTGAATTCTCTTCCCGCTAATCCATCGGAACAAGCAAGAATGGATGGGCTGCTCTGCTGGGTCATCACCTCAGGTGACACCATCACCTCATGCCCGTCATAGCACACCTGTGAGCCTCAGCTTCTTTGTCTGTAAATGGTGTGTGTGGGGGGGCGGGTGAGGGGGACAAGACATGGCCCCTCCTTGCAGGGCAGCAGAGGCCGAACCACACTGGTGTGGTGTTGGCTCCCAAGAAGCACTTGCCAGCTATCTACTGAGCACAAAGCACCTCCTGCTATAGGCTGACACTTTCTGGACCCGATTCTCCTCATCCCACTGGCTCCCACACAGGAAACACGTGGCTTGGGGGTCCTCCTCCCTCCCTCCGTGTCACATGGTGTGGCCCACGCAGGACTGCACCAGGCTTTCTCAAGTCCCCCAGACCCAAGAGTGTGATGGAACTGATGTCCCGGCATCTGTGCTCTCCTCGGCTGCAAATGGTGGCCCGGCCAGAGCTATGGCATGGAACAGTCGGTGCCAGGATGGAAAGAGGAGCCCTTTTCACCTGCTCTGAGCTGGCCCCCTCAGGCCTGCCCCTTCCTGAAGGCACCACCCTGTCCAACTCATCTCTCCTCCCTGGCGCCATGAGTGGAGGAGGAAGCAGGCTCTGGGGCCCATTTACAGTCTAACAATGGGTCAGTCCCCTTAGGCCTGGAACGCAGCCAAGGCTAGCAGGTGGCCTGGTTGTGTTTCCCCAGTGTTAGGCCACCTGTGACCATCTGGCCTGCCAGGAACTCTAGGAGCCCCGCAGGGGGTCAGTGTACAAGCTGTCAGACCCTGGAGCAGAGGCTAGGCGGGAAAAGGGGTTTCGCCAGGGAGGAACAGAGCAGGTTTCGGGAAGGAACTTCCTCAGAGTCCTGGAATGAGACACATCAGAGAACAAAATGGGGCTCCTGCTCAGGGCCTGGAAAACGGCAGGGGTGGGGGTGGCGTGGGGGGTTACAAGGCTTGAAACTGCCTTAAGGGGGGCTGAGAAATGAGCTCGAATTGGAAGGCCTGAGGGGCTGTGAGTTCTAGCAGGTGGCCTTGCCCTTGACTCCAGGTGCTGTGCTGTGGCTCTTACGATGCGGCCTCCCAGAGCAGCAGCCTGGGTTCTGGGAGGCTTTGGCACCTGTGCCCACACGCTGCCAGTGCAGGGACAGAGCTGGAAACCTGAAGGGATTTCTTTGCTCTGAGAGAGTCCCTTGTATTTCAGGAAAAAGGACTTTCTTCTAGAGTTCTCTCCCACTGGAAAATAGCCCATGCTCTCATGAGGTCCTTTGGGCACCTTCTGTGGTGAAGGGCACACAGTATTCAGTCACCTCAGGAGCCAGGAGGGCACACAGTGCTCCAGTCACCTCAGGAGTCAGGAGGGCACACAGTACTCCAGTCACCTCAGGAGTCAGGAGGGTACACAGTACTCAGTCACCTTAGGACTCCTTGATTCCCTCCCCTTTTTTTCTTGTTTCCCTCCTTCCCACTGTTGTTGCTATTATTGTACTGACTCTGAGGCTTGCACTCTTGGCTGTGGTGCCAGGGATCCAAGATGGCAGAAAAGCACATGGCATGTAGGTTTGTGCCAGCAATCACACTCAAGACCTCCTACCTGCATGGAGCCTTCTCTGGCCCTTTCCTCTCCATGTTCCTGGGAAGGAGAAACTAAATCACTGACATTTGTCTAATACCACACTGTCACTCCTCTGTGCCCACACTCAGTCTGGCTCCTGGCCATGTCCTTTGCCCTTAAACATGTGCCGCTGTGAGACATGCCAGTTCCCTGCAGATAACGTGCTCCAGCCTGACCCAAACCTCTGTCCCAGGGACGAAGGGGGCAGTGAAGTTGGGACAGACCGGGAGAGATAGCATTGGAGCAGATGGGATAGAGGCAGCTTGCACAACTCAAGGGACTCCTCTAATATTCAAACCTCTAGACAAAACCCTGCAAATCCGATTTTCACACAAACGCTGTCTTGGGTAATGCACGAGGTTCTTGTGTTCCTCTGGTCTGCTATGCAAACACCTAGTTGCCATCTTGCTCTTGTAAGAGCTCACCAGCCCTGCAGAGGCCAGAGAGGCTCTGGCCTCCCTTCGCAAGTGAGGATTAACACATGGTTAACTCAGAGAACTGGTACTTTCCCCAGAAGACTGGGTTTGGTAGGATGGGTTCTTTGACAGCTCTGGGAACAATGAACTCTGATCCTGTTATCCAGCACATTAAAGGACCAAGATATAACTAAGACTCTGGACCCTAAATGAGGAAAGTTCCCAGTTCCCTCTGACTATCCAGACCACAAACCTGGCAACATCAATGTTAATCTTAAGGTGGGACAGAATTCTGTGTGTGCAGGTTAGGGCGTGAGGACTGCAGGTGCGGTATGGAGACCGTAGGTGAGGGCGTGAGACCGCAGGTGAGGGTGTGAGACCGCAGGCGAGTGAGCATGTGAGGACAGCAGGTGAAGGTGTGAGGTCTGCAGCCTCAGCTGCCATCTCTGGGATTCAGTGACCATGTTTGTCTCCCTGGGAGCGGTGGCTCCTCAGAAGGTTGGCTAAGCCTTCCCTCATGAGCAGTGGCCATCCCTGGAGCCTCAGCATTAGGCACAGACATTAGGGCAAAAAGCTGCCAGGACAACAGGTCAGGAAGAGCCTGTCAGCACCTCTGATGTTCTCTGTCAAATGTGAACCCTTTGCCAACACACCAGGTCCCATAGGACATATGGTCTGAGCTTTGAATATTCTAGAACTCAGCCAGGTATTAATCTATCACAGAGCGTTTCTTACCCCTGCCGGAACATAAGCCTTTTCACCACAGGGCCTGACACAGAGCTGTCAGTCAACATCTGTGGAATGAGTTAATTTTACTTAGGCGTTTAATGAGGGATGCTGGTTTACAGCTGCCTGAAGAGCCCTGGGGAAGCAGCTAAGGGTCTCTGCACAGGGAGGAGTTGGGCAATGTGGTGAGAAGTATTTTTGCAGAAAGTATTCCTGGTGGCCCCATCATGGTACCTGGACGGGTTACCTCCCATCATCACCTGGGGACCCAAAACCAACTAAAATACATGTTAGAAGAGTTGGAAGTGTAGCAGCATTTTAGTTTCAGCTCTGCCCTTAACCCTGAGAGCACAGTGGCCAGCCCAGGCCCTCTGGAAGACGAGAGAAGCAGAGTCAGGGCAGCCTTCCCCAGAAAAGCAAGGTATAGGCCACGCTGCACCTCTGAGAACCTCCTCTCTCACTATTCTATCAAGGCACTCACAAGCTTTGTCCACTGCCCAAAGTGTCCCCCAGCCCTCAGGGAAGGCTCCTCCTGAGCAGAACAAAAGGTGTCTGAGGCCAGTACATAGTGAACGACAAAACACCACTTCCTGCCATGGTGCTGACTATGTACAAGCCAAGACTCGTCCCTTGCCTTGGAGAAAGGGGAGCTCACACAGGCCAGACGCTGAAGGCCAAGCAGCTGAGAGGGCAGAGCTGGAGCAAGATTTGGGCACCTCAGTGAGGACAGTCTCCCCGCGGAAGGTCCTCCCCGCCCCTGCTGTCTGCCCAGGGATGCCTCAGGCGCATGCTGGGGTGGTGACAAGTCCTGGATCCCTTCTTGAAGATGCTGCTCCCCCGGGGATCAAGGCAGGACCCCAGATGCCAGAAGGAAGCTCCCTAGCTTTCATGAGTGCCAGGGCTGGCCCATGCAGCAGCCTCACCAGCCTGGTGGCGAGGAATGGTGACTGTTGGCCATGCTACAGGGGCCCAGCCAGGGTGGCAGTGAGTCATCATGAGTACCCAGGGGTGTTGTCTATGGGGAAAACCGCAAAGCTTCCCCACATCAGCTGGCAGCTCCCCTGACTTAGGCTTTCAGGCTCAGCCTCTCCCTCAGGGCAAATGCCCCAGGATTTTTCCCTCTTGCCCAACCCTCTGGCATTGTTGGGCATATTGTGACAGCGGAAACATGAGAAGTACCCCAGGACCCCAATTATTACCACACTATTCATGCATGCATCTCTCTGCTGAACCTGATCAGCTCCCCACCCCCCTCTTAGCCAACGCTTCTTCTAGAACGCCACTACAGAGGCCATTCTCAGGAAAAGAATAAATTCCATCCTACTCCCAGCTTTATTCTCAGTTCTCCCATGACAGCGCTTCATCACCACAGTCACAGGAATTGGGTTCTGGCTTCCCGACTCGTGCCAGTCCTGCCCTCCCACCTGGCAGGGATGCACAAGCCCCCTTCCGAATCCCCTTCCCTGCCCACTCTCCAGCAGTGGCCACTGTGTCATCTGTCCTGCAAACCCCCTGGGCTCCCCCACCCTCACTCCACATTCTTGGGGGTGCACCCTTTAGCCCCCTCAAGGAACTAGTGGAGAGTGTTGTTTTGGGGTCATCGTGCCATTGTGTTAGATTAGAAACAGCCAAATGGGAGCTTGAGATGGCTTTGTGGCTGGCGCATCTGCCAGGCACGCATGAGGCGCTCACAGCCATCTCTAGCTCATCACATGGAACTAGCAGAAGCCTGGCAATGCTGCTATCCGCGATCCTCAGCTACTTCCAACTGTACTGTCCTGCAGTTACTTAGGTGTGTGTGAAGCGCCCCCATGAGCACCACAACTGGAAAGGTGGCTAAGACCTCCCCAAGTGAGCACACGTGAGCGCCAGAATGCACTGGAGCATCAGAACTCTAATGTGGCCTCAGTGAACACCCTGACTGTGTGGCAACCCCTGCTCATTGCAGATTCATTGCTCAAGGGAGTAGGAGGGGGAGGGAAAATTGCTAAAGATATAAACAAACAATAAGAACCCCAGCCAAATACTGACAATGTCATAGAGTAAAATAACTTTTCTCCACACTAATGTGCCACATCCCATCTGAAGTGCAGCAAGAGAATTTGGTTAGGTATGCTGGTCCAGAGACTCTCACACATGGGGCAGAGCTGTTCCTTGCTCTCCCTGTGCACAGCCGCTCATGAGGCAGTCGGGAGGCATGGCGGGTTCCTAGCCCTGGCCCACCACCTCGGCAGAGCCTCTCACAACAAGCCAGACCACCGCTCCTCACTCCACGGGCGCCGCCATTTTCCACTTCTGGACTTCCCCCTCTGCGTCAGAACTCCACCCAGCAGACCAGCCCATCACAGCCCGGATCACCGACACCCACCCTGCAGCAGCTTTTTTCCTCAATCCGCCCAGGTATGCTGGTCCAGAGACTCTCACACATGGGGGCAGAGCTGTTCCTTGCTCTCCCTGTGCACAGCCGTTCATGAGGCAGTCGGGAGGCATGGCGGGTTCCTAGCCCTGGCCCACAACCTCGGCAGAGCCCTCACAACAAGCCAGACCACCGCCTCCCTCACTCCACGGGCGCCACCATTTTCCACTTCTGGACTTCCCTCTCGTCAGAACTCCACCCAGCAGACCAGCCCATCACAGCCTGGCTCGCGCCGCAAGCGGGCAGCGCAGTTCATCAATAAATGCTTTATTTGGAGGTGTTTAAAAGAGTTTGCCTCCCGCTCGACAAGCCTGGCAAGCTTCTCGTGTTGTATTTGATATGCCAAATTCCAGTAATACTATATTAGGTCATTCCCATGACCTAATATAATGGTTTGAGGCTCCTTATGTTCCTGTAGCAAGCCGATGCCCCCTGGCTCTACTGGCATGAGACAGGACATATGGAGATATTACTGGTGCCCGCTCTAGCAAATAGATGATCAACAGGAAGATCGTGATCGTGATCAGCATACAGTGCTTTCTTGGTATACAGTAAGCACCCAATTAAAACTTTTTTAAAGAACAAGTGCTGCCTGGTAGGTTTCTGTGTGCTGCCTGCCCCTCTATGCTGCACCACCCCAACCCTGTTGGTGGACGCCACAATAGCTGGCCTGAACACTGGGTTTCAGCTAGCTGAAAGCTATTTTGCATTGCCTAGATGTCAAGCACTCATGCTAATCAGATCCCTCTTGTGAAAACCACAATAGGAGATTGGGGGGCACGATTGGAAAAGGCAGTTTGATTTTGTAACTCTTTGAGTAGTGTTATATTTTCATCATAAATCTATGCAGCTGATCAGAGCATTTCTCCTCATAACCCCCATGGGCCCCTATGGTAAACATTAATATTTACCAGGAGTTACTCTGGTGGCATTGAATCCACCATTAAAATTAGCTCTGCTAAGATCAAGGAGGGAGATATGATAAGTTTGTCCCCAGGCAAGAGAACAAGACTCCCAGTAATACAGAAGACAGAGTACAGTAATATCTATCACCCTGGAATAGAGAAAAGGACTTTGTGAGTGTTTGGAGAAATGCAACTAGCTGCATTGTGTTCATGGTTTAGAAATTATTATGCTATTCCCATGTATTAAATCCTGAGTTGCCTTTGGTCTCAGCTGTTTCCCAACTCCACAAGAGCCTTGCACAGGTGACTGAGGCAGGAACTGGCCCTGACAATTAGCATTTGTTTAGAACTAGGCTAGGTGTGTTTACCTGGAGATTAGCATATGAGTGTTGGTTTCTATCTTCACAAAGACCCTTCCTTCATGGGCCAGGCCTGGGTTTTCTGGCTCCTCTGGAGTAAGAAAATTTGCCCTTTGGAGAAGAAGGCTCCATCCTGGTTTTGGATCCCGACCTGAGCACATGGTCTAGGTCCAGCCAGGAACCAGGAGGTCTGGGGTTCTCCTGACCTTTGATTGTATTAGCAAAATTTAATTATTGGTGATAAGTAAAGTCTTCTGCAACTGTGCTGATCTCATGGATTTTGTCCATCCACCGCCTGCCCTTGATGTCCATTTTGAGGGACATCAAAAAAGAGAACTCATTCCCTTCCTTACTGCTGGGGATCCCAGGTGTCCCCTGGCACAACCCTGAACCCAAATGAGTTCAGGGCTCTTGTAAATATGCATCCTTATAAATATCCATCCTAGCCAGGCTGAGCAGTACATGAGCATCTCAGAGCATCCAAGAGCATCTCAGAACATGCAGGGAGCGGTGGGGAGCAGGGAGACGCATGGCAAAGAGGACTACCTTTTTGGCAGGAGAAACAGAGTTGGCAGTCGGTGGAGAAGAAGCTGCAGCCGGGTCAGGAGACGGAGGAAGGCAGGAGGGAGAGGATGGAGGAAGAGGAGGAGATAGGTCTTTAGAGAGAAGTTTATTCTGCACAGAAACAGAGACGGAGGGAGACCATAATTATCCCAGGGCGGGCTTATGGGGGCTCACCGCAGTAACACAGCCCCAGCTACCTACTTGGAGAGGGTCAGACATACGGGTCTGTCTCAGGACAGGTCAGGAGCCTGTGTATTCGGGGCCCAGCAGGACCCATCAGGCCCTGGCCACAGAAGAGCGGAAGCTGGTCTGATCTCTCCTCCCTGCCTCTCCTGCAGCTGCAGACCCCAGTGTCCACTCTGCAGCCTGCACTCTGGCCAGCTGAAGAGGCAGCTTCAGAAAGGTCCTGCATTCCCTGGGGGCAGCTAGCCACAGTGGGGAGCCTTGGCAACCATAGACCATGGATCTGTTTCTCCTACAAATGAACCCAAGGCATCGCATCCCTCCAAGGCAATGCCTGCGCTGAGCAGCAGCTACAGAGCCTCGGAAACTTGGGGGAAGGTGCCGAGGAGCTGGTGCAACACCTCGAGGGTGTTGCACCGAGGAGCCGCACCCCTCAGCTGCCCTAACCATGAATGCTCAGGTCCTTGTGACTGGCAGCAAGCACCTGACTCACAGGGAGGCCAACCTGCTTTGCTTACCTCGCCCAAGCAGAGGGCAGGGAGGGTCTGTGGCTGACCTCGCCTTTCAGGGTCTCCCATGCAGGGTTCAGGGACATTTGCGCATGTGCCCAGGGATGTCCAGGTAGCTGGCTGGCGCTCACCAGCATGGCTCTATGATTCTAAGCACCAACCAGCTCCCCGCCTGCACAGACCCTCAGGAAGCTCAGAGCTCCCCACACTCTGGTTTAACAACGCCTTTGCGCTGTGTTTCCTCTTTTCTCCCTGTTTTAGCCCCCTCATTTTTCATGATTTCTCTACTTCTTTCAAATTTTCCCATCTGAGAGGGGTTTTTTTCTTCTGAGACCATTTTAATCTTTCAGGGACATCAAAAACGAAGAGTTCCCCCCATGTACTTCGCGAGAAAGGTGGGCCCGGAGCCTGAGCTTGGCACCTGGGGGCGCGGGGATCCCCACATGCTGTTTACCTTAGGGATATCGCCTTGTCCGAACATGGAGGCCAGGTGAGCTGCCTTTTCCTTAATGTTCTTTGTGTGAAACTCCCTGTTGGCCAAGCTCTGGGCCCCTCTTCTGCAGTCCGGGAGAGAAAGGAGAGCGAGAAAGGTAGAGGAGAGAGTGGCACAGGCTGAGGGGCCCACCCGGGAGAAAGCAGTGCAGCAGGGCTGGCAGGATGCAGGGAGCGGACAGGATGAGGAGGGAGGGGGTCCCCAGACCCGGGGTTGGGGGAGGGAGAGGGAAAGAAGGTACCCGTCACAGACAGAGCAGGGCGCTCACCTGGACAATCTTTTCCTCCACCTGCTGCAGCCGCCGCAGCCCCCCTGAGAGGGCCAGCGCTCCGGAGCAGGAGGCAGGCAGGGCGGCCGGGTGGCGGGTCTCCCCAGCTGCAGGTCAGACTTAGCTCTGGCCCTCCAGGGCCTGCTCACGCCTCGCCAACAGCGGCTATTTGCTTTAGCTCCCGGAGCACTTGCCCCGTCACAACGGCCGGGAGGAGCTGGGAGAGACGGAAATCAGGCTTCCTTCCCAGGGGTCCCACTGCAGAGCCTGGCTGGCAGGCTGCTACAGGGCCCCAGACAGCTATGTGACTCCAACCCAGCCCCCTGAGCTGAAGGACCCTCTGCTGCAGGACCACCCACAGCACCAAAACCTGACCTGCCTCCTCGATTCTAGCTGTTCTGGAATTCCTCAAAGCACTGACATCAGCCCAAACTGGAGTTGGGATGTGGTTCAAAGGGCTGGAGCACATGCTTTGCATGCGGGAGACCCTAATCCCAACCACAGCACCCCAAGGACTCTTGTGGCCAAAACACAAGAAATAAAAGTAAACAAATAAAAAACGTAAAAAGTCAAAAAAGCTGGAGAGATAGTACATGATGTAAGGAACTTGGCTTGCATGCAGCTGCCCCCTGGTTTGATCTCCAGTACCACTCGGGTCCTCCAGCAAAGCCAGGAGTGAGCCCTGAGCACAGAGCCAAGAGCAAGCCTTGAGCCCCACCAAATGTAGCTCAAGTACATCCCCCTACAAAAAAAAAAAATAAAACAAAAAGTCAAATCAGGTCCCTGTCAAGGATTCCTACTTAATTGGGGGTGAGCATCCAATCTGTTGACTGTTTTTTTTTAAGTAACATTCCACAGGTGACAGGTACACAGCAAAAAGGTTTCTGCAATACAGCTTCATGGGGTTACCGACCTCTGACCCCGGGAACAACACAACATCCCTATCTGAATCTCGGGTCTACGAGCCAAACCCCAAGCCCTGGCATCTAAGCTGGAAAGCTTCAATCAGGGCCTGCTGCCTGCCTCTGCCGCCTGGCCCGCCCCACCCCCTGCCCTAGGAAACCTTCTCCGTATCAGCGGACCCAACCAAGTCAGGGCGGCCCATGCATGGCCTACGGAACCCCAGTCTACCACCATCACCTTGAAATCTGCTGATAGCATGATGCCCACTTGAAAACTAAGTATCCAGGGACATCCCACAATCACCTTCCCAGCCAAGAAGGTGGTTTTCCCCTCAGCAAAGAACATGTGGAAGCAGAAACATAACCCCTTGGGTGCCTCTAACCCTGGGTGATCAAAGACTCCATTTTCAGAGGTTTTGACTTGACTGAGAAGCATGGAGACCTCAAGTCGGACCTGCCCTAGACAATCGCCCATCAGCCCCTCTTGGGGGTGCAGAGCCTGCCCCACCCTGGGCCCTCCGGATCCCCAGGGCAGCGCCCACCGGAAGGAGCCCTACCTGCCTTTTCAGAGGAGCTGATGGGCTGGGTGTGGGCTCCTCTGAGGGGGGCCGCACCCGTAGACAGGCGGGTCTGAGGAGGAGCGCATGAAGGGCTTACCTATCCCTGAGCCACGGTGCTCCTGGGAGGAGGGTGAGTCCGAAAGCGCGGTCGAAGGAGACAGGAAGGAAAAGAGGGAGTGAGACTGAGACGGTCAGAGGGAGAGAGGCAGGAGACGGACGCTGCTGGAGAGCCTGCAGCCAGCGCCAGTGCCCGAAATGGGGGAGTCTGGATCCCGAGTCCCCAACTCCCAGAAGGGAGGCAGTACCCAGCCAGGGTGGGCAGCCCTGGTAGTGTCCTTAGAAGGTGTGAGCCTTCCTACTAGATAGAGGCGTAAGGGAGCTACACTTTTCTCAAATGAGACAGCTACGCTGATCTGAGGTGAGACAGCTACGCTGATCTGAGGTGAGACAGCTACACTGATCTGAGGTGAGACAGCTACACTTTTCTTTCTTTTTTTTCTTTTGGGTCACACCCGACAATGCTCAGGGATTACTCCTGGCTCTGCACTCAGGAATCACTCCTGGCGGTGCTGGGGAAACCACATGGGATGCTGGAGATTCAACCTAGGTCAGCCCGGCGTGCAAGGCAAATGCCCTACCTGCTGTGCTATCGCTCTGGCCCCAGCTACACTTTTCTGAGGTGAGACAGCTGCACTTTTCTGGAGGTGAGACAGTTATACTCTTTCTGAGGTGAGGGAGATACACTTTTCTAAGATGAGACAGCTGCACTTTTCTGAGGTGAGACAGCTATACTTTTCTGAGGAGAGGGGGAGATACACTTTTCTGAGTTGGAGACAATTATACTTTTCTGAGGTGAGGGAGACACACTTTTCTGAGGCGCTGTCCTCACTGACCCCTGGGACCAGAGGAGCCCAGCCTCTAGAACTGGGCATTGAGAAAAAGTTCCGGAAGTTACAACTCATGGGAGGATGGTCCTTATCACATGTGTTGCAGCGTATGGTCCCCCTGAGCCATGCTAGGAATGACCTCTGGGAACAGGGCAAGAAGTATGCCAAGCACAACAAGGTGTAACTCCAAAACAGAAACCTTTCGAAAACAATATAAAATCAAAGATGGCCCCTTTATAACACACACACCCACTCCCAGCTTGCTGGAGAATGTGGGTTCGCCCAGGAGGGCCATGCATGGTCCACATCAAGACCTGGACTCCAAGCTGGAGCCATAGATCCACAGGCACTGGCCAGCAGGTGTGAGAAGGCGGGATACCACCCCTCTCGAGCCAATGAACTATCTATTCTCCTGGGAGGAACAGATTTCCGCCATGCGACAGGAACCCCACATTCTAGACCCTGGTAATATGATGACAGCAGAAATTGGGGTAGCTTGCACCATGGGGCAGCACAATTGTTCAAGTCAGAGGGTGAAGGAGTCACTCGGTCAGGAGCCTAAACTAGAGCCTTCCAGCCTTCGTCCTCAGACTGGCCTGCCCCACACAGTCATCCATCGCAAAGTTGAGGAAATGTGGAAGGGGCAGCAGAGAATAGAGGGAGGGGCTGCAGTCCTAGTTAGCTCACATGGAGAGACAGTAATGACTCAGTTTCCCCTGGTTTGGGTGGGACTTCTCACCAGGGGGTTTAGAGACAGCCACCACCTCTCAAGCGCCGACCCTCTCAGAGAAGGTCGCAAACCAGGTCATGACTGCAAAGTCAAACCCCATCAGGGTAAGGGATTTTCCTCAGATTGGAACAGGCATTAAAAACTGTGTTCCTGGGTCAAACTGGCTCTGCTTGTTTTTATAAACAAAATTTTATTGGAACATAGCAACACACATTCCTTTTAGGTTCATGACTACTTCCTAGTCCTGCTGCCTGATTTTATAAAGTTTTATTGGAACACAGCCACACACACACCATACACAATCCATTAGATCCATGACTGCTTCTGTGATACAGTAGGGAGAGCAGGGTATGGAGAGTTAAAAGTTCAAAATACTGGGTATCCAGCCCCTTTAAAAACATCTGTTCAATCCTGCCCCCCACCTAGAAACAACTGGAGCATTGTACCTACAAAGGAGCTCTAGCTGGCCCCCTGCTGGTTCAGCCCCCCAGATGGCAGGCCCAGGCTGCATTTGGCAGCACTCACCTGTCTCTGCAGGGACGGGCTCCGAGAGCTCTCCTCGAACTTGGCCTGCAGCTGAGTGGCCATGGACTTCACTTTGTTCTGATTTCCCCCTTCTTTACTGCTGCTGCCTTCTGGATTCGAGTTCAAGCTCCGTCTGAAAGAGGCTGATGGCTGCAAAGACCAAACAGTGCCTTGGTTATTGGACTCTGCACCCAAATATCAGCAAGGGTCCCGGGGTGTCCAGGACATGGAGCTGGGAAAGGACACACCCCCTCCTGCGGGGCGGGAGGGGGCAGGGAGGCAGGGGGTGCCAGATGGAGACCATGCTCCCAGGGGGAGGGCGAGTCCGGCCAAAGACACCCCCAGGCTTGGCAACCACATGGTTCCTTTTGATTCCTGAGGCTTTCACAGCCCTGCCCAGTGACCTTGGCAATCACTTAATTTCTCTGAAGTCTCCGCATCTGTGAAGTGGGAGTAGCACTCCCTTTTCACAGGGCTATTGCAAAGATCAAATGGGATAATGATATGATGAGCAGAGTAATTTTCAAAACATGTCCTATGGCTGCCAAG
>JAJIBD010009752.1:0-44085 GCA_021461705.1 Cryptotis parvus
AGATAGATAGATAGATAGATAGGGAAACATCTCCTTTTCAATATGGAAATCATAGGATTGTGCAGAACTGTAAACAGTTGGTAGAAATATCTGAAAGAGAATATTATAATTTTGCTCTGTATTTTTATTAGTACACTAAAAGGAATAATGAAAGCAGTACAGTATTTCTTAAAAATGATATCCACGGGTCCTCCTAAAAGTGGCATATGAATATTTGCTTATATTTAGTGCATAATGTGTTTCTCTGCTTATACTATGAAAATTACAGGATTACATCATTGTTTTTTAAAGTGAAAATGGGTGTAATAGCTATCTTAAGCCTTGTAATCTGAATCAACTAATGCCTCCCCTTGTGGAATATTGGAATTGGCTATCATGGTGACAGATGTTCTATACATTGTGATAGTACTGCCGGTATAATTGTCATAATTTTCTATTTCTGATTTGTCATTCCACTGTTTTAAAAATCTATTGGTTGTTGCCTGGAAATGACTGATGGGTTTTCCTCTATTAAGTAATTTCTGCTGGTATAGTGTGAAGTCTTTTAATGAGTTCTTGAATTCTGTTGAAGTCTGCATATTTTAATTCTTTGTTCAAGTAAACAGGTGTGACAATTTATAGAATTTCATGCAGAAGCTGTCTAATTACTTCATCTTGGGATTTTTGAAATGTATTTTATAGGGGAAAGCCATAAATCTGTATTTGAGATCAGGAAAAAATAACATATGTCTTTAACATTGATTTCATTAAAAAAAACATGAAAACTTAAAACTATAATGTTCAACACTTGCAAATACCTTTTAATTTTATTTTGTCTGATGCTGACATATAATCTTAAAGGATAAATTGAAGTGCTCTGAACAAATACCTGTTATGATGTATTATGGTCACGATTAATGTCATTTTATATGTTGATCTAATAATAATAAATGCAGTGCTTACACTGGCTTCCAGATGGCAAATCTCTTAACAACTCAATAAGTTATGTTGTACTGTTTGAGAAGCAGGTTTAGAAACTTCCTCAGATGAATGAAGAGCATTTCCTGAATAAAGTAAAAATATTAACAGACTGGAGAGAGGAATACAGTGTGTAACACACTTACTTTTTGACACATCAGACCCTGGTTCCATCCCAACACCTATCATGGTCTCTCAAACAGTGCCAGATGTGGTCCTTGAGTACAGAGCCTGGAGTAAGCCCTGGACATCTCCAATTGTGTTTCAAAAACAAAAAGAAAGGAAGAGAGAGAGAGAGAGAAGAAAGAAAAGAGAGAAAGAAAAAGAGAAGAAAAAAGAAAAAAAGAGAAAAAAAATGAAAGAAGGAAGGAAGGAAAGAAAATAGTAGTTTGAGGCAATGTATTAGAATTGAAATATTTTAATAGTGAAAATAAATTAATTTTTATTTCTTTCACATTAACATTAAAATATTTTTCTATTGCTTTTTATTTGTTTTAATATGACAACATTGATTTGATGTATGATTATATTTGAACTTATATCATAAGAATTTCTTCACAGAGCAAATTCTTTCTAAAACAAATGGCATACTTTATAACTTATGAGTCAATATTTGGTATTTAAAATTGAGATTTCACTTAAGGTTAATGCTAAAAGACACTGACCTCTAATTCCATCATCAATTTCTTGAGAAGTTGCTGCTCCTAGAACACAGAAATCTTTATATTATATCCACAGATGTTACATTTAACTTACCACTACTATTACTGCACACATGTATAAGAATAATTTTATTCACTATAATGTGAGCTATAAATCAAAAACACTTTAGCTCTTGAAAGAAAATCAGTTTTATACTATTTCTTAGTAACTTTGTTTTCTTTTGTATGTAGGGCCTTAATATTTTTGCTTACCTAATTTATACTTGATGGTAACTGGATAATTGCATGTGAATTTGAGTAGAGTAGATTAGAATACATATAATGAATCAAAACTTCTATCAAAGGTTAACAACATATGTCAAATACGTCAGCCTCGTATGTTCTGCTAAACTGCAGATGTTAATCTCAAATACTTGAATATTTTTAGTGTTTGTGCATGAAAATATTAACTAGATACTTGTTATCAATCAGTGCAAAATTATTTTTGAATAAATATCTTAACCCTACAAAATTTTTTGATAGCTTCATATCATTATGTATATATTTAATTCCACTGCTTATGTTTGATAGAAATTTTTGCAGATCATGTTCAATTGCTCTGTTATAATTTTAAGTATCTGAAACATCTATCATGAAATGCCCATTTTGGTAGTATTTGTATATATATCTATAACTATGCATAAGTATATGCATATATATTCTTATTTGTACAGTACACATATGGTAAGTGACAAGGTGATTAAATTATCAATTGAGAGAATGTAGTTCTCTTATTTCAATTTATAATTGTCTGCTTGTAACTAACAGGTCAAAACATATATTTGTATCTTTTTTTTTAAAAATTTTTAATTTTTATTTAATTTTTTTATTTTTAAAATTACAAAGATATACAATTAAAAAAGTTCATATTTGGGTTTTTGGTCAAACAGTGTAGCAGCACCCATCCCGCCACCAGTGCCCATCTCCCACCACCAGCGTCCCGGTTCCCTCCCCCTCCCCAGCCCTGCTCCATGGCAGGTTCTTGATTTCTTTCCATTTCTCTCTCTCTCTTTTCCTTCCCCTCGAGACTATGAATTACAGAACATACATTAAAGGGTTGTCATGTGTATCTTTTTGCCTCTATTTAATGCTCAGTTCTAGGGTTGGCATTAGTACCCTCAACAATTGTCAGCACACTGTTCCATTTCTGTCTTACCTAGCCTCTGAATCCCACACGTTTGTGATAATTTCCACCTTTGACAGGACCTCCTGATATATGTTTCACTTGATCTTGGATATTGGTATCATAATATGTACCTATATATTTATGTTATGCAGATAAATGCAGTCATTCTGTATCTGTCTCTCTCCTTCTGGCTAATTTCGCTCCAACATAATCTTCTCCATGTCCATCCATTTGTAGGCAAATTTTATAACTTCATTTTTTTCCTAACAGCTGCATAGTATTCCATTGTGTAGATGTACCAAAAGCTTTTTATCCAGTCATCGATTTTCGGGCACTCTGGTTGCTTCCAGATTCTGGCTATTGTGAATAATGCTGCTATGAACATAAAAGTAGGGATGGTGTTTCCGCTGCGTATTTTTGGCTTCCCAGAGTAGATTCCCAGGAGTGGTATCGCTGGGTCAAATGGGAGTTCAATTTCTAGTCTTTGGAGGAAAGTCCATATTGTTTTCCAGAAAGGCTGTACCAGCCGGCATTCCCACCAACAATGGATGAGTGTCCCCTTTTCCCCCCACCCCACGCCAGCACTTGTTGTTCTTGTTCTTTTGAATGTGTGCCAGTCTCTGTGGTGTAAAGTGGTATCTCATTGTTGTTTTTGATTTGCATCTCTCTGATGATTAGTGATGATGAGCATTTTTTCATATGTTTTTTTGGCCATTCGAATTTCTTCCCTTGCTGAAGTTTATGTTCATTTCTTCTCCCCATTTTTTGATGGGGTTGTTTGTTTTCTTCTTGTAAAGTTCTACCAGTGCCTGATATATCCTGGATATTAACCCCTTATCAGATGTGTATTGGGTGAATATTCTTTCCCATTCTGTGGACTGCTTTTTTGTATCTTAGTCACTGTTTCTTTTGAGGTGCAGAAGCTTTTTAGTTTCATGTAGTCCCATATGTTTATCTTTTCTTCTAGTTGCTTTGTTAGTGATGTTTCATCTTTGAAGATTCCTTTAGCTTCAATGTCATGGAGGGTTTTTCCTATATTTTCTTCAATGTACTTTATGGATTCAAGTCTGATATTGAGATCTTTAATCCATTTTGATCTGATTTTTGTGCATGGTGTTAGACACAGGTCCAAATTCATTCTTTTACATGTCGCTGCCCAGTTTTCCCAACACCACTTATTGAAGAGGCTTTCCCTTACTCCATTTTAAACTCGTTGCACCTTTATCAAAGATTAAATGATCATGCGTTTGAGGTTGGGTGTCAGGATACTCAATTCTATTCCATAGGTCCACGGGTCTGTTTTTATTCCAATACCATGCTGTTTTAATTACTACTGCCTTGTAGTACAGTTTGAAGTTGGGTAAGGTGATGCCTCCCATCTTCTTTTTCCGAGGATTGCTTTAGCTATCCTTGGGGGTTTATCGTTCCATACAAATTTCAGGATTGTTTGGTCAATTTCCTTGAAGAATGTCATGGGTATCCTTATAGGGATTGCATTGAATCTGTACAGAGCTCTAGGGAGTATTACCATTTTGACAATGTTGATTCTCCCCATCCATGAGCAGGGAATATGTTTCCATTTCCTTGTGTCCTCTTTTATCTCTTGGAGCAGTGTCTTGTAGTTTTCTTTATTTGTATCTTTAAAAAGTATCTAACAGTCTCTGCAATGGCATGCATTATTTTCATGTTTCCTGTGCAGTAAACTATAAAACTCATCTCTAGATTCATTCTAACATTCATGTAATCGTTGATAGAAGTTGTTTTGACGAGATAGCTGATGCTAGTAGGTAAAATATTTAACTGTACCCTTTGTTCTTGATACTTGCTTTCACATAGTAGCTCCATTATAAAATGTTTCTTCAAAAAGGAGAATAAGTCCTTCTCACCTTTTATGACTTACTGCTGAAGTGATACAAAGTTATTCTACAATACTAAGTTATATCTTAAGATACTAAGTTATATCTCTAATTCTGTCACTTTCTACTTTGGAGATCAAATTATCAAACACAACCCCCAATTACAAGAATAGGATTTTTAAATAGTAAAATAGTTTGCAGGATTTTTTAAAACTTGGATTTGATTACATACCTGATGCTTCTTAATTTTGAACAAACACTTAACTTTTCTGAAGTTTTTGTGCAATAGTTGAGTGAAAAAACGTTTTAGTGTTACCTAAATTTTGTATATTCAATGCAAATTTTGTTCTTAATGTATTGGAGGCATAAGGATATTACTAAATTTCCTTTCTTATTGTTTTTTTTCCAATAACAACCAATGAATGATTGAATAAGTAAGATACACTCAGGTAACACACTGTGATACATCTAGTTGATTGTTAGATCATGCATGTTTTCTTCACTTTCCAAGGTAACTGAGCTCTGGTGGAATTTCAGAGAAGAATTTAGTAATATACTTAGTGTAATCACCTTGATGCACATAGACTAACATGAAGAATTATTTTATTTTATAAACACATGACACTGCTTATCATAAAATTCTAATGAACTTAAGAGTTTGGACCCAGAAAATCGATTCCAATTTGTAAGTATACAGGAAAGGGAATACTAGGTAATAGCATTTTTCTATGAATCTGTGAAATCAAGTAAAATTAAAGTTACATTTGCAAGGCCGATCTTGGAATTAACTAGAAAAAAAGTAATCAAAAGTGAGTAAATAATTCAGTTAATGAAATGTAATAATTGTTTTCAAGGGCAATAAAATGAAATGAAATATTGTAAGATAAGTGACTTTAAAATCACACTTGTATAAGAAGTGAAACTTTCTTTAGATACTGCTTTCAGAAGCAAAAATCACATTTTCTATAGAATAGTTTATATTTCCATGTGATATATGATTAAGTACTATATTCTAACATATTTAAAATAATTTGTGAATGAGTTGTGATATATATCACATATGATATGTGATATATGATGCATTCCTAAACCTTCAAGGCATTATTAAAAATCTTGTAAAAGCTGATCCTCAAACTAGCTTTTATAAAAATGATCACATGTTCCACATATACATATATGTTCTCTAGAATGCAGCGAAGCAAGGGGGGGCCCTGGCACAGGCCCAGGACTGTCCATGCAGGCAGCAGTGTGGCAAGGCAAGCAGCGACAGGGAGGTCTAGGAGCCCCTGGGTTGCGGTGCCTGGGCCCAGCCCCGCGGGGGCAACATAATGATCAATGCCAGGCAGTTGTCTTTCTTTACCATCTTTACCGCCGCCATGTTCGCCTCGCTCAACAAGGACCTCCAATGGGACTACCGAGGCACAGGCCATGTGTCCTCCAGCTATGTGGAACAGTGGAAGGGCATGTTCAAATATATATATATATACACACACACACAAATGTATGTTCTATATATAAATATGTATGTGCTTGTATGTGTGCATAAATTTATATGTTGTAGAATATTACAGTACATTGGACACATGGCCAATCTAGTTTAATCTCAGCATTCCATATGCTCCTCTGAGCACCACCAGGAGTGATACCTAACACAGAGTTGGGAGTAAGTCTAAGGCACAGCCAGGTATGGCCCTAAAGTTGAATAAAGAAATAAATGTTTCATTACATTTCACTGTTGAATTATAGATATTCCTAGTCTCTGTGTAATTTCTTTTCATTCAATTTGTGATTTCATTTGTTTTTCCCCTTTTCTCTCTCATGTTAATTTCTAACTTAAACTGCATATTTATTTCTAAATTTTCATGGGAACACTCATTCTTCTTAGACATGTAAAGTATAAATTAATAAACTCTAAGAATCTATAAAATGTCTCTCGTTAGTAATCATCCTGCCAAAATTTCAAAATTTTAAAGAGAAATGTGGACTTTCCATACAGTATTCTTACACAATAGTTAAGGTTATGTTTTCTAGGCCTAGGTTAAAGTTACAGAAACTTATATATATATATATATATATACACATATATATTATATATTCATACAATTAGTATAATATATTTACATAATAAATATAAGGTCTATAACAATTTTATGACATATATTTGTAGATTTCCTATCACTGTATCACTGTATTCCCATTCATCATTGATTTGCCTCGAGCGGGCACCAGTAACATCTCCATATGTCCTGTCCATACTAGTAGAGCCCAAAGGCATCTGCTTGCTCCAGGAACATAAAGAGCCTCAAACCATTCCATCAGGTCATAGGAATGAGGTCTAAAATTGTTACTGGTATTTGTCATATCAAATACAACACGGGTAGCTTGCCAGACTCTGCCATGCGGGTAGCATACTCTTGTAGTAATCTCTAAATCCAGCGCGAGCTGGGCTGTGACAGGCTAGTCTGAAAGGTGGAGTTCTGACGAGAAGGAAGTCCTGATGTGGAAAATGGAGGCCCTCATGGAGTGGGGGTCGTCTGGCTTGTTGCAAGGCTCTGTTGGGGTGGCGGGCCAGGGCTGAGAACCCGTCACCCTCCTGGGCGCCTTGTGAGCATCCGGGCACATTGAGAGCCAGTAGCTGCTCTGCCCTACAGAGCTAGATTTACTAGATTTACTATAATATATATATTATATTATATATATTATATTATATATATATGTAATACATATGGTGTATATTATCAATTTGCTCAAGCAGGCTCCAGGACATATGGGCTTCCCCATATGTCCTGTCTCATGCTAGTAGAGCCCAAGGGCATCTGCTTGCTCCAGGAACATAAAGAGCCTAAACCATTATATTAGGTCATGGGAATAACCTAACATAATTGTTACTGGTTTTTGGAATATCAAATACAACACAGGCAGGTTGCTAGGCTTGCCGTGTGGATGGCATACTCTGTATTCACCTCTAAATACAGCATTTATTGATGAACCACGGGACTGCAAGCAGCCATGTGAGCCAGGCTGTGATACGCTTGTCTGCTAGATGGAGTTCTGATGAGAGGAAAGTCCGGATGTGGAAAATGACAGTGCTCATGGTGTGGGAGGTGTTTGTGTGTGTATATATATATATATATATATATATATATATATATATATATATATATATATATATATATATATATATATAAAAAGTGCTGTACTAATACACTAATATATATATATATAGTACAGCACTTTTTTATTTTTTTAATTTTTGGGGGTATATCCCTGTTATACTCAGTAATTTCTTCTGGCTCTGTACTCAGGAATTACTCCTGATAGTACTCAGGAGACCATACAGGATGTTGAGGTTAAAACCCACGTTGGTTGTGTGCAAGGCAGCACCCTGTGCATTGTACTATACATGTGGTTCTGGTATAGCACTTCTTTAAAATTGGAAAGAAGAAGATTAATACTCAGGAATAGTTAAACAAAAACATTCTAGTATATCTTGTGGTTATTTTTTGAAATACATGAGAATTGGCAATATCATTTTTGGTGATTTAAGAAGAATGTACTACACTGTTCATTTAGTCTTTAATAATGTGAATTAAGATAAAATATATGGGGTTGAAGTGATAGAAGAATGGGTAGGGCATTTGCATTTCAGGCAACTGACCCAGGTTTGATCCTCAGCATCCCATATGGTTCCTCAAGCACCATCAGGAATAATTCCTGAATGTAAAACCAGGGAGTAACCCCAGAGCAACACTAGTGTGACTCAAGAGTTAAAAGAATGATAAAATATATGGTGAACAAGTGGACGTCTACTTCTAATTCATAAAATCTATCAAGATAAAAATTCATGTAATCCTGGGGCCAGAGCGATAACCCAGCAGGTAGGGCGTTTGCCTTGCATGTGGCCGACCTGGCTTCAATCCCTGGCATCCCATATGGTCCCCTGAGCAATGCCAGGAGTAATTGCTGAGTGCAGAGCCAGGAGAAACCCCTGAGCATTGCCGGGTTTGACCAAAAAGCAAAAAAAAAAATAATAATAATGTAATCCAAACAAGTATCTTATCCCACTAACACTATTTTTTGATATTTAATTTAAATATAAGCACTGGAAAGTTTTATGAAATATAAAATTTTAAATATTTTAAATACAGAAATCCCACTCTTTGCTGTTAAGAATATCCTAAAATATTTTATTGCCAATAAATAGTAATTTATATATTTATATAGATTCTACTCTGATAAAAATTTTAAAATGTTATTCAAATATAGAATAAAGCCAAATTATATTTTAGATAGCAACTTATTTTATTGTCAATAATAATTGTCCTTCCAAATTTTCTGTCTTTGGTGATAATGGAACCATGTGCTGAACTCTTAAATTTGGAATAAATGTTCTTGCTTAATTCAAGATATTTCAACAAAAATTACAGTTATCACTAAGCAGAACATAGTGAAAAACTGTCTGGGATATGGTGAGAAAGTTGTCTTAGATCTGGAGATGGAGCATGTTGTGCTGATGAAATAAGCCATAGGAATATGGACAGACATAGAATGATTGTACTCATGTGCAGGATATAAAAAAAAAATAATATAGGGCCATGCAATAGCACAGCCGTATGGGTGTTTGCATTGCATGTAGCAAACTCCAGCTTTGATCCCGGCATCCCATATGGTCCCTTGTGCAACACCAGGAGTAATTCCTTAGCGCAGAGACAGGTCTAAGCCCTGTGCAGTGCCGGGTGTGACCCAGTCAAAAAAAAGAAGTAAACAAACATAATATGAAACTAAACAAAGGACTGAAGAAGCAGGGACCAGGAACTTGTTTGTCACTTAGAAACTAGCCACAAGGTGGGGGGGGGGTTTAGTTAGGATAGAAATGGAGCCACCATGACAATGCTAGATGTAAATGAGGACTCTGGACAAGAACTTAGTGCTGAAAGGAAGTAAAGGAATATATGTGATAACCTTCCAGTGTCTGTATTACAGACACTAATTCCCAAAATAAAAGAGCTGGAATAGCATACATAGAACCTTAAAGAATGGCTATAGCAGGAGCAGCAGTAGGGAAATGGGGGACTTTGGTGATGGGAAATGTACACTGGTCGAAGGAGATTTACTGGAACATTGTATGACTGAAACTCAATCATGAATAGCTTTGTAACTATATACCATGGTGAGTCAATTTAAAATATCAAATAAAAAATTAAAAATAAAATAGAAATGCTAAAAAACAAAAAAAGCAGAAGGAAGAAAATATTAGAATGGAAAACAAAACTAACCAAAACGAAGATTTGAAAATCATTAATTTTCCCATCTAATCATTTGAATAACTGCATTTCTAGCATTTCGTTATCTACATTATCTCTACACTTACTTCCATTGCTATACATTAATCTACACCAACCTTTCTACAAATATTTAGCATCTAAGCATCACTTTGCTATCTTGACAGCATAATTTAAAGCTTTTATATCATGTGGATGGAACTTCAAATACCAGAAGCTTATGATTTGATTTCCTTTTTAATTATTCTAACATATACTGTCATTTTTGTCCACTCATTTATTTACCAGTTTTAAAACATTTCTGTTAACATTTAACTATTTGTTAACCCTTTATATTCAAATGACTTTCTTTAAGTGCAAATAAATATTTGAATGCCTAGTTCAAATCGCAGATTGCAGGGGTTGGAGAAATAGCCCAGTGGGAGAGACATTTGCCCTGCACACAGTTGACCCAGGTTTGATCCTGGGCACGCCAACTGTGACACTCTATGAACACTCCAGGTGTGATCCCTGAGTGCCATCAGGAAGATACACTGAGTACTGCCTATATGGCCCCAAGATTTGTTTATCTGGCTGATGAAGGGTGTGATGTCACTGGTAAAATCAGATCTTGACTGGAGTCTTGACTGGAGTCTTGACTGGTAAAATCAGATCTTGACTGGAGACAGATCTTGACAAAGAAGTCTCCACAAACCACTTCCAGGGAATAGCTCTACTTTATTAGGTGGAACAGGGGTATTTAAACTGGTAGAAAGCAGGATGTGGACTCTGTGTCAGCCAATCAGGTAGAGAGAGAGAAAGTAGGGGTAACTCTGTTAACCAATCAGGCAGAGGGAATAAAATGGGTGTGCGATCAATCCTAATCAGGTAGGGTGTGAAAGGGGATTAAAACAGGCAGTGTTCCTCTGTACAGAGTGTGTGCTTAGTGTGTTTAGCTACAAAACCAACAAATAAATTTTCAGTTTGAATCAAAATTGCTTCATAAATTTTAAAGCCCAATCCAACATATTAAACTCATGTAAGTTAAATAAAATTAAAATGAAAGCTACTATTTATTTTTTTATTTAGTTTTGGTTTGGGGGCTTCACCACAGGTTTTCCAGGGCCTACTCCTGGCTCTGAACTCAGGCATCAGTCCTAGAAGGCTCAGGAAACCAACAGAGTACTGAGGGATCCATCCTCCGGGGGCCACAGGCAAGGCCGTGACCTTTTCCTCTGTACAATTGCTCTGATCCAACAGCTATTTATTATTAACTGTGCACTGGGCATTGTGCTAATCATGTCTTATGCATTATTTACATGCAATCCTCAAAACAATACCATGGAATAACAGCTATTATTGTCTGCTTTATTAATTTTGTTTGGTTTTGGTTTTGAGTCACATCCTGTGGTGATCAGTGCTAATTCCAAGCTCTGCATTCAGGCATCACTCTTGGATGACTGGAGCACCACTTCTGATAGTGTGGATTGATCCTAGGTTGGCAAGGGTAGTGTCGTACCTGCTGTACTTTCCTTTATACTTCACAGATATAAAGTGCTGGAATATTTCTATGGTTGAACATTTTCTCAGAATCACAGTGGGTAGGTAGGTGGTAAAGAAGAATTTTCTCGAAGTCTAATTGTATTAGCAAATTTCCCTACTTCGTGTTTTGTTTTTTAGAGGCATCCCTGGTCATGCCTAGGGTTTTCTCCTGAGTCTGCACTCAGGAATCACTCCTGGAGGTGGTCAGAAGGCCAGGTGGGATATCTGGGGTCCAATCTTGGAGGAGCATGTGTAAAAGCAAGCACCTTCTCTGCTGTGCTATCTCTCAACCCCCCCATCCCTCCTTCTTAAAGCACAGTGG
Organism: Cryptotis parvus; assembly: GCA_021461705.1. Taxonomy (NCBI): domain Eukaryota; kingdom Metazoa; phylum Chordata; class Mammalia; order Eulipotyphla; family Soricidae; genus Cryptotis; species Cryptotis parvus. Next base: position 11,766 of record JAJIBD010009752.1, read on the forward strand.
GAGATAGCATTTAAGACTGTAGCTCCTTTAATCACCTCCTTCTGTAGACTTTTAGGTAGCTGGTATTACTGGAAACATTTTTTTTCCTGAGAGTGTGTTATTTTATAGTCCAGTCACTAATATATAAATTCTTATAAATCCATAAGTAAATTTTTAAATGCCATGTGAAAGAGTTTTGTGCAGTTTCCTTTGCTAAGATTTCAAATCATAGTGCAATCTGGCAATTTCTAAACTTAGGCAAAAGCTAGACTTTTAAAATCTTTGAAAATTTACTTACATCATTTCCTCAACAGATGCTTGGCGAAAGTGTTGTCTATGTATAGCTGAGAAAGTTCTTTTAGGGATAGTGAAAGATTTGTTGAGGTTTGAATTCTTCAGTCTATTTCAACCACTTTTTTTTCTTATGCCGCACTCACATATGTTAAGTACCCTGACTTAAAAATTGTAGAACAGTATTTAAAAAAATAAAATAAATAAAAATACAGTCCAATGTTTTAAACAAAATTTATTTTTATTAAAAACTAACAAACTAACATTTTAATTTCCCTGAAAGCTTAGATGCCGTGGCTATATTTGAAATAGTATTAATTTTTTTCATGTTTTAATTTTTTTTTGGTTTGGGACTTATAATGGGAATTATTGTTCTAAAAAAATAGGTAATGGGAACTCAAATAAATTATAATGGGTTTCTTATAATGGGAATTCTAAAAATGGGCAACTGGATTTCAAATAAATTATATAAAACATGTATTTATGTATACATTTATATGTATATATGAAATATGTATATATTTATATATAATATGTATATAATGTATATAATATAATGTATGTATATAATATATGTATATATATTTATATATACATATTTCCTTTTCTTAGAAGGAAATTCAAATTTCCTTCTAAGATTCCTTAAGGAAATAAATATATTGTGTATTTCCATATATATAAAATCTGGAAATCTTAGAAGGAAATTTGAATTGTTTTATGTACCTCAGAGAAATTTTAATTAAGTTCCAAAAGGAGAGAGGTGGTCCACATTACTCAGATCATTTTTTCCATATTATGGAAAATATTAAATACTTCTCATATTATGTTAGCAATATTGGAGTTAACAGCTATTAAAAGTATTAAACATATGCTTCAGGGATGAATGAGGCTGTTGTAATGAAAAATGTTGTTTGGGTTCTATTTTTGCTTCAAACCTTACAGTTACAAAGAACTGAAATTGTATCCTCAAAAATCTCCTTTTAGGGTAATGATTTTTTCTTACTTTACATTTTAGCCAGGAATATATGGTTGGTATGCTTTCTTATGTCCATTTCTAATAAGATAAACTGTATTTTTCAATTAACCCAAGGAGCCCAACTATTTACGAACAGACTGAAATATAGAGGATCAAAATGATAAATGAAGTTAGACTTTGTTTCTGACATGGAAAACTGAGTTTATGTTAAGAAAATAATCTGAAACACCTAGAAATACTGGATGTAAGAAAACCCTGTAGGAGCCTGTCATATATTTCTCCCCTAGCATGCAAAATATTCTTTAAACAAATCTATCCACCAGATATACTTGATAATATCAATAGGAAAGGAATTCAGATTAGAAATAGCAATCCTTTAGTCTTGCCCAAGTTTATATAAGAAGGTTTTGAAAATAAAAGATAGAAAATAGAAAGTAACTCAAATTATATAGGATTTTCTTTTTTCTAGCTTTTTATCTGTGAGGAAGATAATTGGGAAATAGAATATAGAAGAGGCTAGGTCTTTTGCCAAAACTGCCTTTTTGAATTTACTGGTACAGGAATTTTTTGGCTAAGCCTACAAGAAAAATAGTCACAGGATGACTCAGAAGTTTAATTTTCCCGATCAATCTTTAATTCTTCTTGATGTAAATCTATTAGAAAAATGCACTGCTAGACTGCCAAATTCCTAAGCAGTGTTGGTAATGTGAGATGCTTAATAATGTAAGATTTTCCATATTAGCAATCTAATCCTTTGTATATTTTGGACATTGTAGCCATATCAATATATTTATTTTGACTTTGGTGCCTTTTATAAAATTAATCCATAGAAAGATCTATATTTTTTATTGTTTTAGTTTAGTTCTTATTTGTTCTAATTTCTGGAGAAATATCCACACAATTTGTCATCATTATTTTCTAACACTACTTACCCATTCAAGTCTCTTTATACTTTTATATAAGTACATACCACTTGTATCACTTGTCTTCCTGTTGTTCATTGATTTTCTTGAGGGGACAGCAGTAACATCTCCATATATCCTGTTGCATGCTGCTGTAGCCCAAGGGCATCTGCTTGCTCCAGGAACAGGAAGAGCCTCAAACCATTCCATCAGGTCATGGGAATGAGGTCTATAATTGTTACTGGTTTTTGGCATTTCAAATATGACCGGGTACCTTGCCAGGCTATGCTGTGCGGGTGGGATACTCTTATAGTATGATAGTATAGCTTATCATCTCATGCATTTATTGATAAACTGCACAGCCAAAAAGCAGCCACATGAGCCAGGCTTGTGATAAGCTCTTCTTCTGGGTGGAGCTCTGAGGAGTGGGGAGTTTGGATGTGGAAAATGGCGGCCCTCTTGGTGTGGGGGTTCCTCTGGCTTCTTGCGAGGCTCTGCTGGGATCGAGAGCCAGGGCTAGAACCTGCCTCCCCTCCTGGGCACTCCGTAATCAGCTGGGCACAGGGAAAGCTGGTAGCAGCTCTGCCCCATGTATGTGAGTCTCTGGATCAGCATACATGGACTGGGCTTGAAAAAGACTAGGGTGGGTCTCTGACGAGCTGAGCTTGTGATCCGCTCTTCTGCCAGGTGGAATTCTGATGAGTGGGAAGTCAGATGTGGAAGTGGGTGGCCCGTCTTGTGAAGCCTGGGCTTCCTACTCGTCAGAGCTCCAGCCCAGGGTATGCTGATCCAGAGACTCACATAAACGGGATAGAGCTGCTACTTGGGTCCAGGTCTTCCACCAAAATGGATGATGCTACCTCAAATTAGTCCCCTTTATATACCCCAAAGCCATAATGCTTTCTTAGAGAGGGTAGTGTCAATATGATCAACAAATTAGCTTTTACGTATAGATGCTAGGGTGCTGTGACACTTGTTTCAGATCTAAACAAATGATTATGCCAGGAACAAGTCCCTTCCTCAGAGAGTATCTCTTATGTCAAAATACTGGAGAGAGAGAGACATACACACACATACACAAACACACACACTTACATACACACACATACACAGAGAGTGACAGAGACAGAGTGACAGAGACAGAGAGAGACAGAAAGATAGATAGGGCTGATATAAAGAAATGCATCATAATGGATGTAATTCATGGGGAGAAATACATCATAATTTCATGGGCTTCATGCAATTTAGATGGTACCCACACGGTCCTTCTTATTTCTATTCTGTACCAAGGTGATTCTAAGTGTCTTGTCCTCTGTTTAATGAAGGGGTCATGCTTGCCTGCTTGAGGGAAAACTAGTATGATCCCTCTCTTGTTCTTAAATGGTAGTTTCAACATAGCAAGAGTGGTGGTCTCCAGGTAATTCTACCTGTCCCATACTGGGACCAGTGGGTATTAAGAGGAATTGTGCCCAATCTACACAACATTGCAAACATAGTACAGATTATAATAATATTTCAGAAGTTAATTTAGAGTCAAAATGACTCTTGTAACTGCCCTCCATGAGTGTTTACACAGACGAAAGATCTCATTACCATGAATCCTAGCTTCAAGACATGTAAACTGTATCTTAAACAGCAAAAGATCCCAAGCTAGTTAGTTCATGTCATCAAATAGGGGAAGGGGAAGGGAAGGGGAAGGGAACTCCTAGGTGGTGCTCAGGGTAATACATTATGCCAGAGAGCAAACCTTGGCATCATATGCAAATCATGTACACTAATCCTTCCAAATGATCTCACTCACTATTGTTTGATTCATTCTTTTGTGGTATGTGTGTGTGTGTGTGGGGGGGTTGTTACACACCTAGCAGTCCTCAGGGTTTATTCTTGGCTCTACTCAGGGATCACTCCTGATGTTGCTAAGAGAATCATTTGTGATACAGGGGATCAAAACAAATTCAAAGATGGCACATGCAAGGATAGAGTTTTATCTCATACTCTCATTTTTTCTTTACTATAGGCTAAAACAGTTTAGTTACTTGAGTGAATTTTTTCAAATTTTTACATGTCCAATAAAATTTTTAAAACTACACATGAGGATTTGTTAGTTTTACACAGGACCAACACAGATTCAATTTTCAGCATAACATATGTTTCTGTGAGCTTTGCTAAGAGTGATCCCTGAGCACAGAGCCTTAATTAAGCCCTTTTAGTACAGTCATTGTATCCTCCCATCCCTAAAATAGAGAACTTCAGTCTATCAAAAAGACCCACTTAAATTGTAGACTATGGGCTGCCTTTTAAGGGATACACATCAGGTAAGATGTGTATTGTGATTTTATTTTGGTGTATAAAAGGACACTGTTTTATATTGATTTCTATACATTCTCTGTTGGTATAAATTTACTTTTGTGCTTTAATTGTGTTATAAGTTGCAGTCTTATTTTCAGTTTTCACAAGTACCCTTGGCAGTGCTTAGGAGATATTTTACCACACATTGCAACTCAGATTCCCATTAAGCCATATAATATAATTTTCTACTTTGTATTCCATAAACCATAACTACTGAATACTATAGTTAAAAAGAGATAAAATGTTTTAAAATCTGTCCTATATAGCTAATCAAATAGTCTCAACAAGCTGTTCAAACTCTTCTTGGCTTCAGTTGGTGCACACCTCCCAGGTTCATTACTATACACCTAAAAAGTCATTTTCAATGGATTTATGCATTAAGTGGATGTGTATATGTTGTTTAACATTGCACTACATAACTATAAGATATGTGATAATCCTGTTTAGTCAGAAAAATGAAACAGGTGAGGATTTGAAATGAAAATCCGTAGATTTTCTTCTCAAGTAGAAATGAAACATAATTAGGTGAAATAGCAATTTTAAAAACATTATTTTGTAATCTAAATAGTTATATTCTAAATGTTTTATATCCAGTTGTCTTTTGTATCATTAAATTTTAAATGATACAATTTTTAAATCAATTTAATGTATTTTAATTTTTGTACTTTACATCAAATAGTTTTAATATTATGACAGATACTTTAAATAATATAATTATTTTTCAGGGGAGCCTGTTTGGGTGTGACACCTGCTTATGATCAGGGCTTACTCTGTCTCTATGCCATATAATCTTTCAGATAATCTCTCATCTCAGCATGGCTACAAATCATTAGGCCAGAGAACTTCTAAAAGCATCAGTTACTCAGAATACTCTGTAGATAACATTAACTAGCAAATCTCAAGTACTTTTTAATGTACACAATATAGATAGGACCAAATAATTAAAATAATAAACATTGGCACTCTGTGTAATACAGATATAGACAGAGGAAGCCTCAGTTTCCCCTTGCCAACCAGAGAGGAGCCCATGGTTTCCCTTGCCAGCAATTCCATTTCTCCCTTGTCGGGGGCCCTGGCCAGCAGCCCCCAGCACAAATGAGGAAGACCTAGATCTTGCCGGGCTTGATCCCTGTGGAAAAAGAAGATGGTTGGACTTGGGAGAAACTGTGCCTTGATGCTGCTTCTGCTGCTGAGAAAGTAAAGAAAGAACGACACCAATGCAACAGGGAGTTCTGGATAGCAGTACTTTACTGAACACAGTTTAAGCCTTTTATGCAATTTATTGAACATAGTTTAAGCCTTTTATGCAATATCTGGGGATAGGGGGGTACAAGTACAAATCACCCAGCATTTTCAAGCCTCTGGCCATTGTAACAGATAACAATCTTCAGAACAAGTGACGATCACAGATTTAGCATTTATAAGGTAACATTTGCAAGGTACTGATTATGATTTACATATTCCTGTGATCAGAGGTCAGAAGACCAGGCACATTCTGCCTCACCTTAGCTTGGATAAGCACAGATGTTTTGGATATAACCATATGAGCATATTTCTGGGTCTTGCCCTTAGGGTCTTGTGGCAGTAAAGTGCTGGACCGTAAGGCTAGCAGCCTCAGAACCCAACACTTCCTACCAACCTACCCCATCTAATCCTAAGGCTCTATCTTAGACATTCCTGAAGTTTCCCGGGACCATACTATTCTGTCCCAGAACTGGGAGTCACAAGACTAAGATAATGAACAATCTGTAAGACAAGCCAAGACCAGAGAGACAAACCAGACATTCTGTAGATTCCACAAATTCTCTGTGAACTTGTAATTGAAAAGAAAGGCAAAAAGGCCTTTAAGAGGGCTACACAAGACTGCGCTTAGTCCTTCATTAATAAAGTTAGTCCTTTATTAATAAACTTAGTCCTTTATTTAGTTCCTCCTCTCAAGGGAAATCCTTTTGTTTCTTTCCAAGAAACTTTTTTGCTTTCCAACTCTGAGTCTGAACATCTTTATTATTCAATATTTTCATTCTTGAAAATGTTGAAGAACCTGGGAATTGCAAATGAACAAAGACCTGCCACTATTGCTTCTGTCTCATCTGCATCAATATTCCAATTTTTTATTTGGATGAGAGTGTGCATATGAGTGAAATATCTCCTTAATTGTGAATAATTGAACATTACAGTAGGGTATAATATTCAGTTATGTTGGTTTGTTTGACATAAAAAGTAGAGATGGATATAATAATCATTCCATTCACTCATTCATTTTAATCAAGAAATACACCTTTTAAAGAAAATTATTTACATCATCTGCAATTAGAATACAAGAAAAATAAAACCATTTTCTGGGTTGCTTGTGTAGGGAGTTTAGTAGGGGAATGTGGCACCAGAAAAAGTGTGCTAGTTTTTCATTATGATTGATCCACCATAAGTCCATTAATGAAGTCATGATTCAAAAAAAAGCTCACAGAAATTCCTACATGACTTGAGCAAAATGTACTTACCTCTGCACAGATTGTCCAGGTTCAGATTTATTCTCACAGCAAAGTATTTCAGAAGGTGGCAAAGAAACTTTGGAAGCAAAAGAAATTTTAGTGAATATGGGGAGGAGATAGAAAAAGAGAAGAGAATCATTCCAGTATAAACACTTTTCTCCATAGAGAGATAAGAGAGAGCATTGTAAAACCAGGAGTTATGGACTGTTGCAGGACTCCTAAGGGCCACTGCATCTGCTCTGGATTGCCTCCCGCAGATCACTCCGTAGATAAGGGGGTAGTCTAAATGTGGCAGTTTATCCGACCATGTATGCTGTACTAGCTGGTATAAATATTCTCCCATGCTATCACAATCATCGTGGGACTAGCTAGATCTTACCAGCATATTAGCCTGGCCACGTAAGGACACCTAAGTAATTAGACCAGAGAGAAATGCTGTTTGCTTCCAAACAAACAAGCATGGCTCCCTGATAAAATATAAAACTACAATGAAGTAGAGGAGACTTGTGAAGGCTTGGAGAAATATTTAACTGGCATTGGTGTTGATCTTTGGTACAGTGACATGCCATCTCAGAAATCCCCCTTCTCTACATTTCAAAGGCCTTCCTTCCCGGCTCAAAACATTAGCACAGTAAAGGCCCTAGGTGAGATGCAGGAGGGGTTACCTGAGGGCATTGGACCCTCCCTGCTTTCCATAACAATGGGAGGAAGGTCTGAGTTGCGGGGGGGGTAATAAACTTGCCGGTTCCCGCTCTCCCGGGCTTCTTCTTCCCAGTGGGATCTCGCCTTGTGAGCGTTTATTCCCCTTGGAAGTTTCACCACGTGGTGGTCGCCATCTTGGCCTACACGTGGCTGGGGTTCTAGCCTGGAATCCTAAGCATCGGGTTTTTCCTTTTGCTGATTTGTATGCCTGAACCTGTGATAAGTAAAGTCTTTTAAAACCTCACCGGATCCCTGAGTGTTCATCCATTCCTCGCCGGCCGGAGGTAGAAGGGAACTTCGCTTCCCGGCACTGTCGGGGACCCCGGCAGAGCGCCCGACAATGGACCCCAAATTGGAATGACAACAAACCCCCAGGAATAGGGTGTGCCCCATAATCTTAAATGAAGCACATTCAGTTGTGATGTATACTTCTTTAAAAGTTGTCTTAAAGTTTTATTTTCCATGCTAACATGCTTTAGGAGCTACACAGGCTTGAAGTACGTCAAGGAAAGAATTCTGAGATTGTCCTTAAATGAATTGGGTGGAGTAGTTTGAGTATGAATGGGGTTCATAAATCTGGCTTTATGAGAGTCACTTGGATTGCCAGGACACCCTCTCTACCTGCCTGGCTACTTCTTATCTAACTGTTGGATGACATGGCCTATCTACCTTGGGATCTTTGCAGTTCAGTTTACTTAGATTTTAAGGTATTTACATGTCCTTAAACCAGGGTTTGTGCTAATAAAATCTCTCTTCTGTGTAAACACTGATGGAGATTGTGGCAGCTACAAGAGTCAATTGAGTCAAATTAATAACTTCTGAAATATTATAATCTCTACTATCTAGATGGCACAATTCCTCTTTATTCCCAACAGTCCTAAAGTGGGACAGTTAGAATTTACCAGGAGACCACCAATCAAAGGAAGGATCATACTAGTTTGCAGTCAAACAGAAAAGCATGACCCTGTCAGTAAACACAGGACAAGATATATAGAATAACCCTAGTACAGAATAGAAATGGAAGGACCTTGTGGATACCATCTAAATTGCATGAAGCCCATCAAATTATGGTGTGCTTCTCCCCATGAATATACATCCATTATGATGTATTTTTTACCAGTCTTCTCCATTTCTCCATTGTTTTGAAAAAGAGATAATCTTTTGAGGAAGTATATAGTCCCTGGCATAATCATTTGTTTAGACCTAAAACAAGTATGAAACCACCCTAGTATGCCACCGCCCTAGAAGCTTCTACACCTAGAAACTGATTCATTGATCTTTGTTTATGCTACTCTCCTTGAAGATAGGATTATTGCTTTGGGATATATAAGGGGACTGACATAAGGCACATACACTTTGGTGGGAGACTTGGGCCTGAGTACATGTTCTAAGTTCTGACCAAGAGCTAGAGGTCTGGGATATCACATCATCTTGAATTGTAGTGGCATAGCTTGTCTTATTTATTTTTATTTTTTTAAGTATTTTATTATACCACCATGAGATATACAGTTACAAAGATGTTCATATTTGGGTTTCGGTCATACAGTATTCTAGCACCCATCCCTCCACCAGTGTCCATTTCCCACCACCAACGTCCCTGATTCCCTCCTGCCTCCCCTAGCCCTCCTCCATGGCAGGTTCTTTATTTCTTTCCCTTTCTCTCTATCTCTTTCTCTTTCCTTCCCTTCCAGATTGTAGATTACAGTACATACATTAAAAGGTTGTCATGTGTATCTTTTTGTGGCATAGCTTGTTTTATTCTTGAAAATTAGTAAAAGACTTTTTGGAACTATGCTGGACTTGTGATTTTTTTTATCCATTCCTGCAGGCCATGGAGGAAGAAGGGAGCTCATTTCTTGATATTGTTGCAAACCGCAGCAACTCCCTGACATCTAACCTAACATTTGAAATGAATAATCATTTGACCTTGGTATGTGAAAAATATAATTAGTTATATTTAGCAATAGAATGTATTGAATTACTTTCTAAACTAGAAGGTTTAGCTAAGAAAACCTTGTCATATGTATGACAAAGTTACGCATTTCATAAACAGACTAGTTTGTCAGTTGAATGATAAGACCATGGGAATCTGTGTGCATGTGTGTTTGTGTTAGGGTCCAGAGTCACAAGTTCTTAGCAATCATAAAGAAACCAGCCAGTAATTCAAAACAGAAGCGGAGTTTATTAAGCCAGCTTTTCACATCAGAGACAATTTCTGGTCCTTTCTTGGACTGGCCAGCCTCTAGGGTTTCCCTGAAGTTTGTTGGGCACTTGTAAATATCTGCTCCTGTCATTTAGATCAATTCCTTTTGCCCTTATTTTCCTGGAAGAGGGATTTTGGGTCCCATAGCTGGCTTTCCTGTCTGCATGAGGGGTAGACACCTATTACAGTGAGGAAAGTATTTTTAATTCGGATTTATGCAAACCAACATAGTAACATGGAACATTAAAATGTATTGAAGGTGAGAGAGAAAAGCATTTTTTTTACTTACAATGAGAATCAATGTACCTATTTTAAAGTTATATTAACATCTGTAGAGATAGAATGGTACAATTTAATTTTATGTTTAAAACCTTGAGTCCCAATTATTTAAGAGCATTGTAACAGGAGTCTATACCCTCCATTTAATATTTTTACATAGACCTTGCCTCAAAGGCTACTAAATAATTTTGTGGACATGATAATAGTTCAGTTTAGCTTTATTTTTTTAAGTATTTTATTATACCACCGTGAGATATACAAATAAAAAGATATACAATTAAAAAGTTCATGTTTGGGTTTTGGTCATACAGTGTTCCAGCACCCGTCCCTCCACCAGTGCCCATCTCCCACCACCCAACATCCCCGGTTCCCTCCCCCTTCCCCAGCCCTGCTCCATGGCAGGTTCTTTATTTCTTTCCCTTTCTCTCTCTTTCTCTTTTCCTTCCCTTCCAGACTATGGATTACAGAACATACATTAAAAGGTTGTCATGTGTATCCTTTTGCCTCTATTTAATGCTCAGTTCTAGGTTGGCATTAGTACCCTCGACTATTATTAGCACCCTGTTCCATTTTCTGTCTTACCTAAACTCTGACTCCCACACGTTTGTGATAAATTCCACCTTTGACAAGACCTCCTGATATATGTTTCACTTGACCTTGGATATTGGTATCATAATATGTACATATATATTTATGCCACAATCTTACACCTTTTATACATTTTTAGACCTTCTTCACATTTCTTTGCATTTTGTCCTGTAGCCTTACTTCATTTTTAACCAACTTTACTTTTACAGGATTCCTTTCCTTTTTTCCACTGATTATATTGTTAGCCATTTTTTTAAAAAATTATTTTACATTTTAACTTACTAAGCTTCTTTAACTTATTAAAAAGTTGTTTCATTTTTCCATTTTTCACTTTAGTTTTAGTTCTTTAAGTACCTTATTTAGCAAAACAAAAATTTCATTTACATGTATTTTTAAGTTTACGATGCTTTAAAATTTGATTTTGTTTTACACATGAAGGCAATATTCAATTAGCATGATGGAGTTGTGCTTTGCAGTATTTGTTAACTCTCCTTTCAAGCTTTGAATTCTTTACATCATTAATTAACGAATACTTGCCTTTAATAATTCCATTTTTAAAACATTGGGTAAGATTATTTACCAGCTATTTTCCCAATTTTATTGTTAAAAACACCAGGTAAAGTGGCTCTTTGCAGCTGCTGAGGTAGGCAGGCAGACAGGGGGTCCCCACATGGCAATGAATTCTTGCCCTAAGTCTGTCCAAAGTAACCGTTTGGACAGGAACCAAGGCTTGATAAGTCCCATTAACCAACAACAAACCCTGAGGGAGCTGGATCAACCTTTCTCTGCCCAGACCTTAATCCAGCTACTTTCCAGGACGGAAGATCCAGAAAGAACAGAGGTCAAGAAAAGGAGATTTTTCAAAGACCACTCCCAAAGTCTACTCCCCTTGGCAATGGCCCTAGCAACCTAGGTTGAAGTCCCATATGGGGAGTACCTTGGGGAGAAATCTATAAAAGCTGTCCTGACCAAAGGACAGCGAACACATGCTGCATGAGCACACATGCTGCCTGAGCCCATGTGGCTGAGCACATGTGGTGTCCGAGCATGTGTGTCACCCGCATCTCCCCTCTTGAGATGCGTACTCTCTCTTACTTTCCCTCCTCCTTCCCTTTCCTAAAACCTCCTTAATAAAATCTGTAAAACTTCACTGTTTGTGGACTCCTGAAAATACTTTTTTCTGCGAGGAAGACAAGAACCCTCAGGCAGCCTGGGTAAAGCCTAGGACTGACTTTCCTTTCCTGCAAAGAGCAATTCCTCACTCCAGCCTGAGTCCGTGGCTTCCGGAGAAACCTCGGGTGGTGGGGATCAGCTCCTATGCCTAAAGATCAAGCGGACTGGCGTTGGTGGTGGGAGATGGGCACTGGTGGCGGGATGGGTGCTGGAACACCTTATGACCAAAACCCAAATATGAACTTTCTAATTGTATATCTTTGTAATTGTAAAAATAAAAAAATTAATAAAAAAAAAAATCAAGCAGACTTTAGGTGTGGCTTGACGGCCACCCTATTGGGGCTGGTGGGGCTCAGGCCTACGCCGTGCAGGGCTCATTGCAGTCCTTATCAGTCCTTAGCCCTGCCCAGCAGGTCCCGGGCAGCAGAGATGGCTGAGGAGAAAGCGACCATCTCTCTCCCCTTCCGCCTCACATAAGCCACCTGTGAGGCGCACCTGCATCACTGTGAATGAATTTTTAAAACAGCCATTTCCCCTCTATAGTTTGTTATTAGTTGTCTCTTAAGACAGACAACATTTTTGTAGGGGGCTGGAAGCTCCTTTGTGGTGGGGAGACAAATGGAGCTCAAGTATCTGAAACTGCCAATCAATACAGACACATCCCTTTTATTTTTATATTTATTTACAAATTTTACCACGATTATTTTAAATTATGAATTTTTAGCCCAGATATTTTAACAATTTTATGCAGAAACAAAACAAACATATGCTTTTAGACATAAGAAGAAACCCTTGATTTTTTTTCTAAACCTTTTAGAGACCAGCAAAAGAAACATAAGAAAATATTCTTTGGTTTACTTTTTTGCTAATTTCCTGAACTGTAGTTATTTATGGAGCAGCCTAGCTTCTCACAGAAAATCTAACTGTTTTACGAAACCCTGATTTTACCTCTGGTGTCTGGATTTGGCTCCACAGCCTTTATGAAACAGCACAGTTCCTGAAGCTTATGAGAACTTCTGATATTAGTTGCATTTAACCTTTTAGTTAACACTTAATTTAGAACTTTTTTTTTTGCTTTTTTATGGTTCACCACAATTTAAAAACATTTGGACCTTTGCAATTTGCACATACAAACAGACACAGAAAATTCACTACAGTGATGGCCATTATACACACACATGCACACATGCTCGAGCAAACAATTTGCTGTCTCTCTGACCAAGGGGGATACTTGAGGTGGGTGAAGGAGGACAGGACAGTCTCAGGCACAAACTGAGCCCTTTTGGCTTATTGAAACTATCCCATGTTCCTTCACCCTTCTGAACCTTTCCAATCAGGTCAGAAAAGCGCTCCTTTTGCATTAAGCAGGCAAAACCAAATTATGAATTTTAACGTCTTAAACTAGCAGTACTGACAAACAGATGAATTTATTTGGAATTCTGAAAAAATGGCTCAAAAAGAGATTTAAGGGTTACCTGATTCTGTCCCATTTCTCCTATAAAGGGGATTGACAAAGGGGAAAACACAACAATAATTTTCACACACACATACAATTTCAACAAACACATAAATTCCTACACTTTTTACTTTGACCGGTCGTCTGCACAGCTCTTCTCTCATTCACGCATGCCCCTCTCTCCAGATTGAGATCCTTACTGATATCAGCCCAAACAGCCTCCACTTAGACTGCCAGGGACGATTTTCTTCAGGGACATCTCCTATAGTTGTTAACAACAGAATCTCCAGAGTTGGTTCTAAAAAATCTAAATTGCCTAGGCCCCAAATGAGGACCTCATCCTCCCAGATGAGGACCTAGTTCTCCCTGATGAGAGCCTAGTCCTCCCAGGAGGAGAGCAGCCAACCTCTCCTACCGCGGTCCCTGGAACCTAGTTCCATCTGCGGATTCAACCCCACACAGATTCTGTCCTAGGCAGATATTCGAGAGGCCTTGGTAATTCCAGGACTGGCAGTTGTTTGTGAGTTCCAAGGATAGAGATCCCGGACAAGTCCCCAAATGTTAGGGTCCAGAGTCGCAAGTTCTTATGAATAACAAAGAAACCAGCCAGTAATGCAAAACACAAGTGGAGTTTATTAAGCCAGCTAGCTGAAGTCAAGCTCTCCTGCACACAGGCCAAAGCAAGACTCCAAGTAAGGGGAAGCTTTAAGTTATATAGCCACTATTCACATCATAACCTGTGCAAACTTAAAGAAGAACATGATTACTTTTCAAGGCTGCCAGGCTGAGCTTGCTGAATGTTCTTCCCAAGGCCAGGCAGGGGAGATGTGATGACAAGCCCTTGGTGACTTTACACAGCAACATGAGGGCCTTTGGGCTCATTGAACCTGCCTGCCGTTTTGCTCACCTAACATTCAGTTAATAAATACACATTTAAATTTTGTTTCACAAGTTTTTAGTCATTTTTTTTTGTAATTCATTCATCAAGTCAGAGAAAATAGCATTTTCTCCAAAACACATTTCTGTATTCTGATTGCAGTAGGTCCCAAGAAAAATTAGGGCAAACTGCTACCAGCTTTGTACTCGTCTTATGTGACTCTGAGTAAAGAGAACTTATATTTACATAATCTTCTCATTTGTATTATTATTAATCCTATAATTCTTTTTTATCTGGCATACTGATTATGTGCAAATTAATATGTTTGATTAAATGAACTAAACAATGGCATGATTGTGGACTTGTATTCTGTGTCATTTAGAACACAGAGAAAATAATATAAAAGATCTAGAATTTTTTTTGAATTCTTCATACTATAAACTTTAGTATAAACATATATATTTATATAAAAGGAATGGTTCAACATCAATCCCTTTACCAGTGCACATTTCTTACCACTATTGTACCAAGTTTCCCCACTACAGGTTTCCCACCACCCCATCCCCATAGCCTGCAGAAAAAGTTTAACATTCACTCTCACCATTAGAGAGTGATTAAAGTCATTCCCCTGGTTCATGGTCGGAGGAGTAGTCGGCAGGCTAGTAATAAATAGCCAGTGAAGACTTTATTGAAATCAAACAGAGCTAATATATGAGAAAAGAAATTGTGCTATGTGCAGCATGGGGGTGATGTAGGTTGGCAGACAGGGTAGGGGGAGACAGGGGTGTTGGAGGGAAGCCCTGCATGGCAGAAAACTGTCACTTTTTTTTTTTTTTTTTGCTTTTTTGGGTCACATCCAGCAATGCTCAGGGGTTTCTCCTGGCTCTGCACTCAGGAATTACTCCTGGTGGTGCTGGGGACCATATGGGATGCATCCCCAGATGGCTCAGGTCAGCCACGTGCAAGGCAAATGCCCTACCCGCTGGGCTATTGCTCCGGCCCCTGAACTGTCACCTTTAGGCTGTCACCTTTTCAAATCAGGAATGAAGACTTGATAAGAACCATTAACCAGAATAACCAACAATAGACCCCGAGGAAGCTAGATCTACCTTCTTCTGCCATGCCCTTAATGACCCATCAACCTTTGATGGCCCAGCAGAAGATTCCAGAACATTCCAATCCAAGAGGATAACCCCCCCCTTGGGAATTAGTTGGGGCTCTCCACCTTTGGAGCAACCAGAGTTCTCCCTTGAGCGTGTTTAGTCTTACCTTCCCTCCTCCTTCCCCATCCTAAAACCTCCATAATAAAATCTGTTTTACTTCACTGCTCATCTATTCCTGAAAATTCTTTCTCTACAAGGAAGACAAGAACCCTGAGGAAACCCTGGGTAAGTCCTAGGACTGACTTTCCTTTCCTGCAAAGAGTGATTCCTTGCTCCAGCCTGATTTCGTGACTCCCTGAGAAATCTCTGGTGGTGGGGATCAACACCCATGCCTAGAGATCAAGCAGACTTCAGGTTTGGCTTGATGGCGACCTCATAGGGCTGGTGGGCCTGGTCCTCACTCCATGCAGGGGCTCATCGCAAACTTTATCAGTCCGTAGCCTGCCCAGTGGGTCCCAGGCAGCAGAGGCAGCTGGGGAGAAAGCAACTACTCTCTCTCCTTTCTGCCTCACATAAGCCCACCTACATCAAGGGACAGGGAATGGGAAACAATGCAATAAAAGGTTAACAGATGGGGGAAGATAAGAGTCAAAGGAGAAGTTCAACATAAACAAGGATAATTAGGTGTGCCACTGGGGAATTGGGTGTTCCTCTGGAGCACTACAGTGGGTGGTAACAATGGACAATGGTTGCAAGGGTGATAGGCAATTAATCCATTAACATAAGGTTTCTTATATTAATAAGAGCTGAATAAGCTAGGAAAGATAACTATTTAAAGTCAAGCCTTGGGGGTCAGAGCAATAGCACTGCAGGTAGGGCTTTTGCCGTGCTGCCTACCTGGGTTTGATCTCCAGCATCACATAGGGTTCCTCCAGCACTGCCAGGAATAATTCCTGAACAAAGAGCCAGGACCACTGAGCATCGCTGGGTGTGACCCAAAAAAACAACAATAAAAAAAACCCAATAAAGTCAAGCCTGGACTGCTTGTGACTCAGCAAGTTCTGTTAACTGAACTATAGCAATTACAAATTATGAGGCATCTGCTCAGCTTTTGGTGCTGTCCTTCCTCATCTCTCCCTCTCCCCTTCATAAGAATCCCAAGTGGATTACTCAACAGGGTGGAATGCTAAATTGTGCCACTTTTGCAAAATTATTTTTAGAGATTTTTCCGAAAGGAAACCCACTTGGCACATTCTACATCGGTAAGAATCTGTTTCTAGAGTGTTGTCTAAGGCTAAAATCAGAACTTGTTGTCTCTTATGCCCTTATCATGGCACTTTTTCCTCTCCTGAGAAGTTCCAGCATTTTTTGCTCCTGCCATTTACACTTGAATCAGGTGTTGATTCCCTTAGTCTCAAGATTCATGCTCTTGAGCTGTTTTAGGGCTAAAGACAGAGAAAACACTTTAGATCATTTCTTTGTTTTAGTACTTCCCACAAAGCACTGCCTAGTCCTCTATTTACCGCCTGCCTCATTTTCTTCTAAGGAGTATATGTATATGAGATAAAATTTGCAGAGTAATCATAGAAAACATAGGCTCAAAGGGAAGAAAAAAGAAAAAAAAATAAAAGTAAAATGTTTCTTAAAGTAATCTTGAAATTTGTTCCATTGCAGATTAATTTATAATAGCTTAATTAACACAATGATTCACATCTCACTAGAAATTGTTTAATTATACTATTATGTGGATGAATCCAGAGTATATCACATGCTGAGGGAAATGAGTCAGGGAGAGGGACAGACAAGGAATGAAGTTACTCAGTAAGGTGGCTCTGCATGCCACCTTATCAGTAACAGTATTGTAAAGTGCCTAAAGGAAAAGAACAGTGTGCCACCCCCCCATAGAGGCAGACTGCTGACCAGGAAACAGGCTTGTAGAGCAAAGTAGATGCTGGTGAAGGGATTGGTGTTGAAAAATTGTGTGTCTGAAATTTGTGATTCGTGGTGAATCAATTTTTTCCCTTTTTTGCTTTTTTGTATATGTTGGGTCAGATGCAGCGATGCTCAGTCAATTCCTGGCTTTGCACTCAGGAATTAACTCCTGGCAGTGCTTAGGGGCCTATATGCGATGCCAGAGAGTTGAACCCAGGTTGACTGTGTGCAAGGCAAATGCCCTACCCACTGAATTATCACTTTGGCCCCAATTTTTAAAGATTTTTTTTTCTTTTTGGTTTTTGGGTCACACCCGGCAATGCTCAGGGGTTACTCCTGGCTCTGCACTCAGGAAAATCTACTTGTGGTGCTGGGGGGGGGGGGGGGGATGTATGCCGGGAATTGAACCTGGGTCAGCCACATGCAAGGTTAAAGACTTAATACATGTAATATTTTTAAAGTAATTCCCCTTTTTCACACTTTTCTTAGTTTATGTGCTTGACCCTGGCATGCTAGATATCATTCAGAAATTTGACATTAGACCAAGACAATTCCATAGTTTGAAAGCTACAGATTTATGGTACCTTTGTTATGGTTTTTCTATTTTGCATACAATATATTTTATGATGATGATTATCATCATTATCATCAATAAATGCTCGAGCTAATCAATAAATGCTTGATTTTGAGGTAACTACAAGAGTATCCCACCTGCACTGCAGAGCCTGGCAAGGTATCCGTGTCTTATTTGACATGCCAAATATCAGTAAAAATTATAGACCTCATTCCATGACTTGATGGAATGGTTTGAGGCTCTTTATGTTCCTGGAGTGGGCAGATGCCCTTGGGCTATCTCGCATGTGACAGGACATATGGAGATGTCTTGGTGCCCGCCCCGAGTATATCAATGATCTAAGTCAAGTGATCAAGTGATAACTATGATTACTATTATTACTTTGTATTCATAGACACTCAAAGGTGCTCAGTGCTTACTCCTGGCTCTGTGTTCAGGACAGTGCTCAGGGAACCACTTGGGTTGCTGGGAATTGAACCTAAGTGACCTGAATGCATATCCACTCTGTCTCTAGGACCCATGATAAAGATACTTTGAAATATTTTAGTTTCTTTGAATTTTCTAATAGTAATATTTTGGCTATTCAATTAATACATTAAGTAATTTGTTAATTCAGTTAACATTTGTTCACTGTATACTGTGTCTTACACATGTTGTGTTGTGAATTGTGAAAAAAAAATTCATTTCATTATTCCTACTTATTACCAGTAACAATTATAGACCTCATTCCTGTGACCTGAAGGAATGGTTTGAGGCTCTTAGTGTTCCTGGAGCAAGCAGATGCCCTTGGGCTACACTTGTCTGCAACAGGACGTATAGAGATGTTACTGGTGCCCGCTCCAAATCAATGAACAATGGGAAGACAAGTGATACAAGTGAAGTGATCCCTACTTATCAATTGGGAAGAATTAATGATGACATTGCATAAAATTCTAATTGACTTAATATTTTGTATATGCTTTATATTGATGCTGTAAAATGCTATATGTGTCTGTTTAATGATTTTGTTTCACTTATTAAACTCTATATTCAGCCTACTTATCTGTGCAAAATAATATACAGATAAGAAGACCAGTTATTCCAAGCTAATATCATTGGCTGATATCATGACATTTATAAATCACGAAGAAAATCAACTGCTTCATCTTTTTTGAACATGTGAAAACATTAACTGAAAAACCACAATTTTGTTGACATACACACTTAGCACATCTTCTGTCTTATTCTCATGTATTGTTACAGATGGCCTTTTTAAAATCAGTAGGAATAACTTGCTCAATCAATTTTGGTAAAGTTCACTTAGTAGGAGTCATCATATCAGCTTTGGAAAATGATGCATATATTAACTCACAGTGGAAAATTGGTCTCACTAATTTTATTATTAAACAAGGAAAATAATTAAGACATGCATATCTTACAGCAAAGTCAGTCTAATATCAAACAAAAAATGTTTCTTTAATGACATTTTTTGTCATATTCTCTTATAAATTTTTATACTAGTAGTATCACTTGCATCACTTGTCTTCCCATTGTTCATCGATTTGCTCAAGCGGCACCAGTAACATCTCCATATGTCCCGTCACATGCTAGTTTAGAGGTATATATTCTTACATATCTCTATTATTGCATTTTAAATTTATTCACACATTTTAACAAATATGAGTGAATGTGACTTTTTACATGCTGATTAAATTTGCTGTTGCTCTAGATGTAAAAATAATTTCTCTTTCCCTTCTCTTTAGTTATCACCAAGATCTAGGGCTTTACTTTTTGAATACAAGGCTAACAAACTTGGTTGTACCTCCCAATAGGAGTCACACTTGGTTGCAGAGCTCAAACATTTAGTTGCAGAGTTTGCCGGCTGTTGCACACATTTGGTTCTGGTAACTGCACTTGGCTGTGGTGGAGACCATACAGTTTGATGCACTGCCAAAAAACATAAAACACGGTGGATCTGGAATATCACACACAGCATGTGCCTGGGTGTCCAGGATTAAATTGGTGGTCTGAAACCTGTAAGACAGGTGCTGTCCTGTGGTTATCTTATGGTTTTTATCTTGAAACTATGTAATTTGCTTTTAGTCCCTGAAAAATAGCAATATATCTTTAATGTAATATAAAATAACATTTTCTTATTGAAGCTATTATCAGTAATTACATAAAATAAATATGTATGTAAAAATGTGGCTTGCAATGGATATATCCCAAATCCTGCTTCTGGTAATTTTGATAAGCTGGTTGCAATAGCATTTGTAGTAATGCTTATGGTGAACATAGCTACTACCCCCCCATCAAAAAGAAAGTAACCAGTATCCTTAACCATCTATCCTAGTGTCACTTCTAGTCTGCTGCTTTTTTTCCTTACCATCTGCTTTGCAGTTTTGTTCTGTTGTTGTCATTGGACAACATCCATTGCCTTGGTTGTCACCATGTACAGGTGTCCTCTTCCTCGGATTTATTTCACATAACCTGAACAAAGTCCATACTAAGTCTACATTATTTTATGGACTTAATGCAAATTGTAGCAAATGGTAGAATTCTATCTTTTGTTACACCTAGGTAGTATTTTCTTTTATATAGCACAACTTCTTTATCTGTTCAATTGTCCTTGGTTATCTGAATTGTTTCCATACCTTATCTACTATTATCAGCTTCAAAGAGTACAGACATGTACATATTATTTAAAATGAATCCTTGTGTCTTGGGGAGAGCTTCCCAGGAGCATAATCTCAGGTCAGATGGGAGTTCTATTTTTAATATTTCAAAAATTCAGTTTTTCATAGGATTTGCTCCAGATATCGTATCACCAGTAGTGGATGAGAATTCTTTTACAAATCAGCAAGTCATCCCTCCAACAGCCCTGGCTATTTGTGATCTCTTCATATAAGGCCTTACACATGATAATAAGTGATGAATACATTTCACATGCCTGTGGGCAATCTGATATCTTCTTTAAGGAAGGATCTGTTTACTACCACCCTTTTCATTCTTTGTTGTGGTTTTTTGATCATGTGCTGTTGAGTTTCTTTAAGTTTTTTCTACATTTTAAGTATCTTGATATTATCCTTTAATGAAATATGTATTACATGAATTTTTCTCATATTAAGCTGCCTTTAATTCCATTCTTTTTAAATTTGATCCAGTCATAATTATTTATTTTAGCCTTTATTTTATTTGCCAACAGTGTTCATTCATTACATTTGTTAAATACTCCTCTGAGGTCAATATTTGATGAATTCTACTTTCTTCAGTAAATTATATAGGTTCTGGCTTAATATTGATATTTTCATCCACTTCTAATTAATTTTTGTATATGGTGTGAGGGAAAGAGCTGACCAACTTCTTTTTTTTTTGCTAATGTATAAGCATTTCCCCTAATGCTATTTATAAAGAACTTCCTTTCTCCATTTAACACACTTTGCTCTTTAACTATTAATTAATCATGAGTGATAACTTATCTCTGCGCTCTTAAGTCTAAACCATTGGTCTAAACCTATGGCTTTAGTTCAAAGAAGACACTAAACTGTATTATAGAGTTTAAAGTCACAGAACATTTTTACACACTTATTCTTTTCTCTTAGAATTGATTTGCTTATTTGAGTTGTTTTATGATTCTGCATAAATTACAGCAACTTTTGTTCAGTATACCTGAATAATAACATTAAATCATTAATAGAGACTGCACACATACACACATATATGTTTGTGTGTACGTGTGTGTGTGTGGGGGTGATTTTGATGATGTTAGTTCTCCCAGACCATCGATATGGGATACTATTTCATTTCCTTTTCCTTTTTACTCCTATTTATATTAATATTGACATAATTTTCTTCAGTTTTGGTTTTGGGTTACATCTAGAAGTGGTTTGGGTTTTATCTGAGCTCTTTCCTTAGGACCACTCCTAGGTGGCATCAGGGGACCAAATGGGATGCTAGTGACCAAACCACTTGCAAGGCATGTGCCATACCCAACTATACTAACTCTCTAGCCTCAACTGTGGAATAGGTTTTATGAGTCTCTTACATTCTTGATTTAATTGATTGATAGGACTTGATATTTTAGACAGTTATTTTAAGTGGCGGTGTTTTCTTGATTTGTTCTCTCCTAATACATTTTATTCATATATATATATATTATTATTTTTTATATATATATAAACAAGTACTTGTATCACTTGTATCACTAATCTTTCCGTTCATCTATTTACTCGACTGGGTGCCAGTATGTCTCCACTTGTTGGGAATGAGGTTGATTACTGTTATTGTTTTTGGCATATCAAATATACCTTGGGTAGCTTGCCAGGCTCTGCCATGGCTCTGGGTTCATCTCAGGGGTCCCAATGTTTCTCTGTCAGACCAGCTGCTCTTGAGGTGCCCGGGAGGCATGGCAAGCTTCTAGCCCTGGCTTGCCATCCCAGCTGAGCCTCACAACAAGCCAGACCACCCTCCCCTACTCCATGGGGCCTGCCATTTTCCACATCTGGACTTCCTCTCGTCACAACTCTACCCAGCAGACCAGACTATCACAGCCCGGATCATCGACACCCACCCTGCAGCAGTTTCTTTTCAATCTGGCCCAGGTACGCTGAACCAGAGACTCTTAGACATGGGGCAGAGCTGCTACTTGCTCTCCCTGTACCCAGCTGCTCGTGAGGTGCCCGGGAGGCATGGCGGCTTCTAGCCCTGGCCTGCCACCCCAGCTGAGCCTCACAACAAGCCAGACTACCCTCCCCTACCTCCATGGGGCCTGCCATTTTCTACATCCGGACTACCCTCTCGTCACAACTCCACCCAGCAGACCAGACTATCATAGCCTGGCTCGTGCGGCCGCTAGCAGCCACGTGGTTTATCAATAAATGCTTTATTTAGAGGTGACTACAACAGTATGCCACCTGCACGCCAAGCCTGGCAAGCTGCTCATGTAGTATTTGATATGCCAAATACCAGTAACATTTATATTATGTCATTCCCATGACCTAATATAATTCTTTGAGGCTCTTTATGTTCCTGGAGCAGGCAGATGCCTTTGGGTTTTACTAGCATGAGACGGGAGATAGTTATGGAGATATAACTGGTGCCCGCTCTAGCAAATAGATGATTAATGGGAAGGTAGTGATAGATAGTGATAATGATGTCAAGGACTAATCCGTTCTTCGAGATTATCTCTTATATAAAACACTGGAGACTGGAAAGAGAGACTGGGACTGATATAAAATAATGCATCTTAATTTCATGGTCTTCATGTCATCTATATGGTACCCATAAGGTCCTTCTTATATTATTATCTGCACCAAGGTGATTCTGAGTATCATGTTCTCGGTATTCTGAAAGGGTCACACTCCGCCTGCTTGAGGGCAAATTAGTATGATCCTTCCTATTAGTGTATCACTGTCTTCCCATTCATCATTGATTTGCTCAAGTGGACACCGGTAACATCTCCATATGTCCTATCTCATGCTAGTAGAGCCCAAGGGCATCTGCTTGCTCCAGGAACATCAGGACCCTCAAACCATTCCATCAGGTCAAGGGAATGATTTTTATAATTTGTTACTGGTATTTGGGATATCAAATATGAAATGGGTAGCTTGCCAGGCTCTGCCATGTGGGTGGCATATTCTTGTAGTCACCTCTGATCTCCAGCTGTGATAGGCTCTTCTTCTGGGTGGAGTTCTGATGAGAGGGAAGTCAGGCTGTGAAAAATGGCGGCCCTTATGGAGTGAGGGGTCATCTGGCTTCTTGAGAGGCGCTGCTGGGGTGGCAGGTCAGGGCTATAACTCGCCATCCCTCCCAGGCACCTCATGAGTAGCTGCGCACAGGGACAGCCGGTAGTAGCTCTGCCGATGTATGTGAGTCTCCCAGTCCTATAATCTTAAATATAGTCTCAACGTAGCCAGGGTGGCAGTCCCCTGATAAATTCTAACTGTCCCACACAGTGTGCAGTGGGTATAAATAGGAACTGTGCCCAATCTAGAAAACATAGAAGTTTTAGTAGATGTATAATAAGTCAGAAGTTATTCAGAGTCAAGGTGACTCTGTAAATGCCATACCCTCTATCACTGTTTACATAGAGATCTATGAATGAACTTGGCTTAAGAACATATAAGTAGATTAAGCTGTGAGTGGTTAAAACAGCAAATCTCCAAAGCTAGCTAAGCGTATCATCCAACATATGATATATATTCAGTTTTATGTGTTGATTTTGGAGCATGCTGCTTTACATACTGGTTAATTATTTATTATGCTTTTTGTGGGGAACTTCAGGAACTTCCATGTATATTATCTCACCATCTACAAAGAGTAAAAGAGTGATAGTTTAATCAATCACTTTGCAATTAAGTTTTGCAATTTAATTAATTCTAATTATTTTCAGCATTTGTGCTCGAATTCAGCCAGCATTTGTGCCGCTTGGCTAATGTTTGGTGTTATTAGAACGATGTAATTAGCGAAGCGGAGGTGGTGTAGTTGCCGACCATCCATCTTCACTCCCATTCCTTCCCATTATAATTGTCACATAATGTTATCGAGGGTGGCACTGAAGAGTTTTGGTGAAATGGTATCACCCTGTGGAACCCCTCTTTTCACATTAATGATCACTTCTTTGTAGAATGGTGAGATCCTGGTGGTGAATCCGTCATACAGCTCACAAAGGATCTTGATGTATTGTGTTTGAACACCCTGTTTGGCTAGGGCTTCAATGACTGCTTCAGTCTCCACAGAATCAAAGGCTTTCTGTAAATCAATGAACGTGAGACAGAGCGGCATCTTGTACTCCCTACAAACCTCAATGAGCTTGGTTACTGTGTGGATATGGTCGATTGTGCTAAATCCTTTCCAGAAGCCTGCTTGCTCGCATGGTTGTCCTTCATCTAGTGTTCTGCTAATCCTGTTCAGGATGTCTCGTGTAAACAGCTTGTAGATGACGGACAACAGGCAGATGGGGTGATAGTTGCCGATGTCATGAATGTCTCCCTTCTTGAACAGTAGAACTGTCCTGCTGGTTTTCCATTGGGAGGGCATCTTGCATTCAGACAGGTATCTTGTGAAGAGCCAAGCTAGTGTATTGATGATACCGATGGCAGATTCTTCAGTTGTTCGGGTCTGACTTTATCTGAGCCTGGTGCTGTCCCCTTCTTTACCAACGAGATGGCATGTCGGATTTCAGAAGGGAGAACGTTGGGAATGACATATCCATCCTGTGGAATTTGGTATGCGGGCAGGTGGATGTGGCTATCAAAGAGATTTGAGTAGAAGTCCTGGATAATCTTCTCCATTGCCTTTCTGGAAGATGTGATAGATCCATCAGGGTGTCGGTGGGCAATCATCTTGGTCTTATAGTTGGTGAAGGACAGGCGGGCAGTGCGAATGCTTTTCCTGGCTTCTGCTGCATCTTCTAGTATTTCTGCTCTTCTGTCTTTGAGGTCTTCTTTTATCGCTTCTCTGCACTGTTTAGCAAGCTTGGATTTGGTCTCCTGAGGCTCGCGCCTTGCCACGTTGGCGAATGAGCTCGTTTTCTGAAGATAGGCATTCTTTTGTGTCTTCCTCTCTCTCTCGGCATTCTTCGCACAATCATGGAGGTGCTGAACTAGTCGGTTGTATTCTTCATCCATTTCGTCAATTATGGTATCTTCCCATGTTGCTGCAATGGTGCCAAAGAGTTCCCTAGTTGGTGGTCGTTCTGGGAGTTCTCTTCTTAAACTTTGCAGCCTTTTCTCCCCCATTGCGTGAAGTAGAATTTTGCACGAAGGAGATGGTGGTCAGATCCTGTTTGGAATTTGGGGACGACAGCTACATCGGGTCAGACAAAACCATCGATTGAAGATGATGTGGTCAATTTCATTGTGGAACTGTCCACCAGGAGATTCCCATGTCCAACGTTTTGCTTCAGCTTTCTGGAACTGTGAGTTCCCATGAATGATCTTGGTGGACATGATGAACTCAGATAGTCTCTCACCCTGTTCATTCCATTCTAGGCCATGGGTCCCGATGTGGAGTTCTTCAGCCGATCTTGGTCCTATCTTGGCATTAAAATCACCGACTATGACTTGTAGAAGGTGTGATATTTTTTATAGAACTCCTCCAATTCCATGTAGAATTTCTCAATTTCACCTTCTTTGTATGTGGATGTTGGTGCGTAGACAATGGAGATAGAAATTGCTGGCAGTGGGCCACATCTCTTCAAGTGTAATTGTCCTATTTGGTTTGTAAGGCATTCAAATGAATCAATGTTTACGGCCCCTGATCGTGTTGACAAGGACACCAACGCCACTGATGCCTCTTTTTTCGTCACATGTTCCAAGGAACAATTCTTCTCTGGTGTCAAATACAGCATGATGCAACTGACGCCTCCTCGTCTCAGTCAGACCAATGATGTCATACTTGATCTTTTGCGCTTGCAGCATCAGATCCTCAATATATGCTTCCAATGCCAGCGTACGTGCAGTGCATTGAAAGTACAGACAGTCATTTTATTCCTTCTTCATTTTGGCAGCGGAGGATGGCCATGAAATTTTATCAGGCACTGCTTGTTTGCCTTTCTTACTGCTGCCATATTAAGGGCTCTTTCGGGGTCAGGAAAATAAATATTTCTGTTACTGGATTTGGCATATTGAACATGCATTGGACAGCTTGCCAGGCTCTGCCATGCGGGTGCTATACTCTCATTACTTGTGGGGGCTTTCTCAGAGGGGTGGGTAGAATATTTATGGTAATTTGGAGGTAAATCGCACAGGGAAAGCTGGTTTCTGCTCTGCTGGGTGTACCTGAGTCTTAGGCTCAAGCATTCCTGGGCTTGAAATACTTTCCTCTGAAGGGCGGGTCTGTGTGTGGTGGGTCCTTGTAGGCTGGGTTTCTGACAAGCCAGGCTGGAGACTGGATTAATCTGCGGGCTGGAGACTGGATTAATATGCTGGGTGGAGAGATTACCTGCTGCAGAGTGTGGATTGTGAAGATCACTGCCAGCAAGGTGTGGGGGGTTTCTCTGGGCTCCTCCGAGGGCTCCATCAGGATGGTGGACTTGGGTCGGAAGTTGCTCTCATGGTCCATGGAATGCAGGGGATTCAGTGGGGAAAGCTGGTTTCTGCTCTGCCGGGTGTACCTGTGTCTTAGGCTCAAAAGCATTTCTGGGCTTGAAATACTCTCCTCTGAAGGGCGGGTCTCTGTGTGGTGGGTCCTTGTAGTCTGGGTTTCTGACAAGACAGGCTGGAGACTGGATTAATCCGTGGGAGACTGGATTAATATGCTGGGTGGAGATCTTACCTGCAGCAGAGTGTGGATTGTGAAAATTGCTGCCAGCAAGGTGTGGGGGGTTTCTCTGGGCTCCCTCCGGGGCTCCATCGGGATGGTGGACTTGTGTCGGAAGTTGCTCTCGTGGTCCATGGAATGCAGGGGGGTTCAACGGGGAAAGCTGGTTTCTGCTCTGCCGGTGTACCTGTGTCAGCCACAAATTTTGGCTGACTTCGACCGAGAATGTGGAAAGAGAGTCTACAGCTGAATCTAAAGAAAACAATGTTCATGAAGAACGAACTAGTTCCTGAGGGCCCCATTCACTCTCAATGGAACAAACATCTCTGAGTGCAGCAGTTATGTGTACCCTAGGTTGAGAAATCAACATGATGAACAACCTAAAACTTAAGCTGCACAGGGAGGAAGAGAGCGGCATGGAATGCCTTCAAAGGCATTGAAGAAATAGCTAAAGGACAAAGAACCTCCGGCTCCGGGCACATCTCTTTGACTCCACCATTCTCCCTGCATTAACATACGCCTCCAGAGACCTGGGCCCTACGAAAGCAGGATGAGAATGCTATTCGGGTCTCCCCAAAGAGGACTTGAAAAGAGCTATGCTTGGAATATCACGCCTCACTCAAGTGTCAGAAGGAACCTGGAGTTCTGACCTCCGTCGCTATTCCAGAATCACTGATGCTGTCTCGTTTACCAAGGCATAGAAAATCAGATGGGCTGGACATGTAATGCGATTTGGAGACAACCGCTGGACTAGAGCCATTACCGACTGGATCCCACGGGATATCAAAAGGTCACGTGGCCGCCCACCTACAAGACGGTCAGACTTCCTTGTCAAGACCCTGAAGGAACATTTTGAGGCTCTTCGTATTCCTGAATCAACCAGATGCCATTGGGCTACTTTGGCACTGATAGGGTCCAATGGAAATGTTACTGGCGTCTGCTAAGAAAATCGATGAATAACGTTCAAGTGATTCAAGTGATTCAAGTGAAGTGATTACTATTTTCATTCCAAATTGCCATGTGTAGGAGTTCCAATATGTTTGTTGGAAAAAGTGGATTATTTTGCTTCATTCCTGATTTTTGTTTTTACCATGAAGCATGATATTATTCATAGATTTATTATATATGGTTTCCAATGTCTTAAGGTAGATTCCGTCTATCATTATTTTTAATCATGAGGTGGGTGTTGATTAATTTCAAAATCTTTCTCAAATTTACGTAATAGGTGCATAGAGTAGTGACCTCTTTTGGTTTATATGCATATGTTGTACCATTTTTTAGTACCTAGAATAAATTCTGCTTGGTCAGGGTCCATAATCCTTTGAAAATTCAATACTTTCAGTGTATTAGATACACTTTACTATGTTATAAAAATGTCATTTCATATAAATTTTTGTTTTTAAAATGTGTGTCTTCTACTCAGATTTTAATGTGTAAAAATGAGAAGTATAAGTTCATTCAAATCATTCTAGAGACATTTGTAATTTTTTTTTCAAAGTATCTCATTTTTTGTTTGTGTGTTTCTTGAGTTCAGATAGGAGTGAGAGCAAAGCAGGGTGGTTTTTCCAGTTTGGGCAATTACCGAACTGCAAAATGTTCTTCCTAAAAAATGTGCTTCTATAATCTCATTTCCATAAATTTACTTTTGCAGAATAGATGGTCTACACATTAGTTCTGCCCTTACCACTAAGTTTATTTTTTCATTCATACTCAACTCACTTTAAAACCTCGAGTTTGGTGCATTTACATGTATTTAGCATGTAAAAATGTTAAGTTTTATCTTAGCTTCAAACTAGGTTCACAACTACTATAGTTTACTGGAAGAAGCTTGTGTTTACTTTTATTGATTAGAATTATAATGTTAGGGTTGAGATAAAAATAAGCAATATCAGTGACTAATAACAAAAAATGTTTTCACTTATACTAATAAAAAATCATGTTTTGACAACTTTCACTTGTATTATTTGTCTTCCCATTCTTCATCAATATTCTTGAGCAGGTGCCAGTAACGTCTCTATTTGTGCCTCTCGCTTGTTAGTATAGCCCAATGGCCTCTGCTTGCTTCAGGAACATGAAGAGCCTCAAAAAATGCATTCAGGTGATGGGAATCAGGTCTATTGTTATTGTTTTTGGCATATCGAATATGACCCGGGGTAGCTTGCCAGGCTCTACCATGCAGGCACTCTCAGTTCTTGCAATTAGTGATGTAACATGTAGCCTCTTTGCAGCCACATGCAGCGGGGACAGCTGGTAGTAGCTCTGCCTCGTATATCTGTGTCTCTGGTTCACGGCTGACAGCCTGATAGCAGTTCATGGGCAGGTCCACTAAGCATCCTGGAAAGGATAGAGTTGAGAGAAAGGGACCCCCAGCTCCATCTCTGCAGAAAGCTGGTGACTTTAGCCAAAAAAAGTCTACCTGGGCTTGAAATAGCCTTCTCTCTAGGGTTGGGCTCTGACGAGCTGGGCTTCTGAGATTGCCTTTTTGTCTTGGGGTGGAGCTCCTGACAACTTAATTTCTTAAAATTTATTTTTATTAATTAAAACACCTTATTTTACATTTTTATTTATAATAATTTGTTTCAGGAATTTAGTGTTCAAACACCACGACTGTGACTTATCCACCAATATCCTTAGTTTCCTCCCAATCCCAATCTGTCCCCTTAGACACATAATAAATTTGCTTTATATTTCTTGTTCCAACAAAACTTAAAAGAAATAGCAAATAGAATGATCAGAAAATAAATTAGTAAGAGCCAATTTGTGATTGCTAACTTTCAAAGTCAAACAATACCTCACTCTTGTCACTGCAATGTTAACCAAGATTGACATAGCATTGTAATAGAGCCACAGAGAATCTTCTAATAATAATCAACTACTTAATCCTTAAATAGCATACTCTATCTGCACTTCTTTCATGGGCTTAGAAATAATCACTTAATTTTAAACAAGAATAAAGCTCATTTGTTCAGAAGGAAAAAGAAATGCTTGTAAATAGTGCTATGCTTGATTGAAGTCAGAAATATTGGAATTTTCAAATAAACTCTACTTGTGTCTTTATTCATAAACTGAGAATATTGATGTTATAGGGCAAAGCATAAACTAAATTCATTTTCTTATTTCTATTATACTTTGTGTGATTAGCAAGTATAATTTGAATAATCATTCACTATATTTGCAAATTGGCCTTGATATATCGAGCCAATCCTACACAACAAACATATTTCTTTGAAAGTGTGTTCTTCAAATATTTTGTTCATGTTTAAATAGAGTGTAGCTAAAACTAATGATTAAAAGAATATGAATGAACAGTAAGATGTATTCATATATATAGAAAGTTTTCATGTGACTGTTTTGCTTAATTTGCTTTTGAGGGTCCTATGTATACTGTTTAGTGATTATATGTCCTTGAGATCATTCTTTTGAGAGGGGCTCCAATTTAAATCGATTAGTATTGAAGTGCTTATTAGAGTTAATTGAAGCTTATGCCTTGGAGAAATAGTATAACAAGAAGAGTTTTTACCTTGCTGTGGCTGACCCAGGTTTGATCCCCTGCTGTCCCATATGGACCCCACAGCACCAGCAGGAGTAATTCCTGAGTGCAGAACCAGGAGTAACCTGTAAGCATGAGTGGGTGTGGCCCAAGGAAGAAGCAAAAAAGTAAAATAAATTGTTGGGAATTTTACTGAACAGTGGCTTATTTTGAGACCAAATATAGTTATATGTACTTACTAATACAAGACCAATTATATGACATTTACAAATAGAATAATTAATTGCATGGTCACATATCAGGGAACCGCTTGGGTCCCCCAACTGTCGGGAACGCCGCCGGGTCCCGACACAGTGTCAGGACAGAGGTTGTCTTCTACCTCCAAGGATGCCGGGAGAACAGATGAAAACTCACGAGTCATGGGTGCAGTTCCAAAAATGGCTTTTAATAGTACAAAAGCTCTTCCACAGCACTCCAATATAATGAACAAACTCTAGCTCTGGTCCGAACTTAGACCATACAAAAGAGTCTAAGTCTCCCACCAAAGAGAGAGAGGATCTCACCCGAGCTGAGTTCTACCTAGAAGGAGCAAAAAGGCCAAAGAGCAAAAAGGCCAAAAGCACGTGGGAGCCAAAAGCTGAAGGCTGAGGAACCAAAAGGCAAAAGGGTGAAAGGTGAAGGGCCTCAAGTCAGCCCCTTATATACACCAAAGTAATCCAATCGGGAGGTTGTCATGCCAACAAAGAACCCTAAACAGAGTGTAGTGCCACACCCTATTGCAGGTATAAACAAAGGTTACACCAAGGACTAATCCCGAGATTATCTCTTATGTAAAACACTGGAGAGAGAGGGGCTGATATAAAGTAATACATCTTAACTTCATGAGCTTCATGTAATCTAGATGGTACCCACAAGGTCCTTATTATTATCTGCACCAGGGTGATTCTGAGTATCTTGTTCTCATGTACTGAAAGGCTCATACTCGCCTGCTTAGAGCAAACTAGTATGATCCTTCCTATAGTCTTCCTTTAGTCTCAGCGTAGCCAGGGTGGTAGTCTCCTGGTAAATTCTAACTGTCCCACGTTGGGTGCAGTGGGTATAAAGAGGAGCTGTGCCCCAATCTAGAAAACATAGAAGTCTTAGTAGATGTATAAGTCAGAAGTTATTCAATCAAGGTGACTTCTGTAACTGCCACCCCCTCTAGCAGTGTTTACATAGAAGAGATCTCATTAGAATGAACCTTGGCTTAAATAAGATTAAGCTGGGAGTGAGCAAAACAACAAAACTCCCAGATTAGCTAAACATGTCCTGCAACACCCAACAGTATCAGGACAGAAGTTTTTCTTCTACCTACGAGGCCACTGGGGAAGGAGTAAAAGCTCACGAGTCCATTGCAGTTCCTAAGAGGCTTTTAATAGTAAAAGCTCTACCACTGCAATTCAATATAATGAAAGAACTATAGCTCTGGTCAGAACTTAGACCATACACAAGAGCCCAAATCTCCACCAAAGAGAGAGGATCTCATCCAAGAGAGAGTCCTGCCAAAAGAAGATCTACCCAAAAAAGGGGGCAAGTGTTTCAAGTCAGTCCCCTTATATACACCAAAGTAATCCTAACTGTTGACTGTGAGGGTCCCTGTCAATGAAGAACTCTAAACAGATTCTAGATAGAAGAGTGTAGAACCAAGGTACCACACCCTATTACAGGTATAAACAAA